>JAFMOC010000314.1:292500-317500 GCA_019802505.1 Corydoras sp. C115 | reverse complement strand
GAAGGTGAATTGGCTGCTCTAAATTGCCCCTATATAGTGTCTGTATCTGTGTGAATGAGTGTTTTTTTGCAAAATCTTCAGTTTCCTCCCACAGTACAAAAACATAGATTCAAGGTGAATTGGCTGTTCTAAATTGCCCCTAATTGTGTGTTTGTGTCTGACTAAGTGTGGTTGTTTGCCAGGTTCTCCAGTTTCCTCCCACAGTACAAAAACATGGATTCAAGGTGAAGTGGCTGATCTAAATTGCCCCTATATAGTGTGTTTGTGTCTGACTAAGTGTGGTTGTTTGCCAGGTTCTCCAGTTTCCTCCCACAGTACAAAAAACAACAGATTCAAGATGAAGTGGCTTTTCTAAATTGCCCCTATATACAGTTGTGATCAAATTTATTCAACCCCCAATGCTGCGAAGGGTTTTATGGAATTCAGTGCACATTTGTAATTGTGTTCATAATGAAATCTTACAAGGACTTGTTAAAGAACTAAATGCAACTAAGATAGCATCAATAGTTTTTGTCATAAAGTATTAAATGGCCTTTTTGTGATTTCTTCATTGACACAATTATTCAACCCCTTTACAACTACCACTCATAAGAACAGAGGTTCATTCCAATGTTTTCAATCAGGTATTGAAAACACCTGTGGATGTCAACGAGCAGCAATCAAGCATGATAAGCACCAATTAGGCAGATTTAAAAGGACTGTGATACTCAGCTCCTTCTAGACATCTACTGGTGTGTTTACAAGCATGGTGAAGGCAAGAGAATGGTCCCAGAAGACAAGAGAAGAGGTTATTGCTCTTCACAAGAATGGCAATGGATATAAAAAGATTGCGAAGTTGTTAAATATTCCAAGAGACACTATCGGAAGTATCATTCGCAAGTTCAAGTTAAAGGGCACAGTGGAAACGTTACCTGGTCGTGGCAGAAAGAAGATCCTGACCGCGACTGCTGTGCGCTACCTGAAGCGTAATGTGGAGAAAAATCCCCGCGTGACTGCTAAGGAACTGAAAAAAGACCTGTCAGATGTGGGCACTGAAGTTTCAGCTCAGACAATAAGGCGCGCACTGCATAACGAAGACCTCCATGCCAGAACTCCCAGGCGCACCCCCTTGCTGACTCCAAAGAACAAGAAAAGTCGACTGCAGTATGCCAAAAGTCATGTGGACAAGCCACAAAGGTTTTGGGGACAGTGTACTGTGGTCAGATGAAACTAAATTAGAACTGTTTGGGACAATGGACCAGCGCTATGTTTGGAGGAGGAAGAACCAGGCTTATGAACAAAAGAACACCTTGCCTACTGTGAAGCATGGCGGGGGGTCAATTATGCTTTGGGGCTGTTTTTGCTTCTAATGGTACAGGAAAGCTTCAACGTGTGCAGGGTACCATGAATTCCCTTCAGTACCAGGAGATCTTGGAGGAAAATGTGATGGAGTCAGTCACAAACCTGCGGCTTGGGAGACGTTGGACCTTCCAACAGGACAATGATCCAAAGCACACATCCAAGTCCACTAGAGCATGGTTGAACATGAAAGGCTGGAACATTCTAGAGTGGCCATCGCAATCACCAGACTTAAATCCAATTGAGAACCTCTGGTGGGACCTAAAGAAGGTAGTTGCAGTGCGCAAGCCTAAGAATGTGACTGAACTGGAGGCTTTTGCCCATGAAGAATGGGCTAAGATACCCATAGGTCGCTGCAAGACACTTGTGTCAAGCTATGCTTCATGCTTGAAAGCTGTCATAACTGGAAAAGGATGTTGTACTAAGTACTAAAAAATAATGTCACTAGGGGGTTGAATAAAACTGATAATGATGTGAGCACAGTAAAGACATTTGTGGTTATTCCATCATAAATATTATGTTATATTTGTCTAATTTATAAGTGCCTCTTTGATATAATTGTAAATAAGATGACTGAAATGATCCAAATCAATGTCAAACTGGCCAAAACACTTTATTTCAGTGGGGGTTGAATAAATTTGATCACAACTGTAGTGTCAGTATCTGTGTGAATGAGTGTTTTTTTTTGCAAAATCTTCAGTTTCCTCCCACAGTACAAAAACATAGATTCAAGGTGAAGTGGCTGTTCTAAATTGCCCCTAATTGTGTGTTTGTGTCTGACTAAGTGTGGTTATTTGCCAGGTTCTCCTGTTTCCTCCCACATTACAAAAACATGGATTCAAGGTGAATTGGCTGCTCTAAATTGCCCTTATATAGTGTGCGTGTGTGTGTGTGTGTGAGAGAGTAAGTGGGGGTTTTCGCCAGGTTCTCCGGTTTCCTCCCACAGTCCAAAAAGTTGGATTCAAGGTGAATTGGCTGCTCTAAATTGCCCCTATATAGTGTGTTTGTGTCTGAGTAAGTGTGGGTTTTCGCCAGGTTCTTCAGTTTCCTCCCACAGTCCAAAGATTTGGATTCAAGGTGAAGTGGCAGTTCTAAATTGCCCCTATATAGTGTGTGTTTGTGTCTGAGTAAATGTGGGTTTTCGCCAGGTTCTTCAGTTTCCTCCCACAGTCCAAAGATTTGGATTCAAGGTGAAGTGGCAGTTCTAAATTGCCCCTATATAGTGTGTGTGTCATCATCATCATGTATTCAGACCGAATCTTTACACCACAGCTTCAGAGGTCTAACAGGCAGCGTTAGGCTTGTGGTTGAAGAACCAGGTCCTCATTCCCATCAAGGACTACAGCTGAAGTGCCCTTGAGCAAGGCGACTTGGGCAGAGGATGAAGATAATGAGACGTACCTTCATCCCGACACCCAGCTGTGAGTGGTCGTCTTGACCCCATGCGACGGGAAACTCTGCTGACTCGCCGTGGCGTCGAAGTTAAAGTCCAGCGATTCTCCGTCCATCAGCGTGTCCAGCAGGATGGTCTCCATGTCACATTCGAAGCGTTCCACCGGCATGCCGTCCAGATCGCTGGGCAGCTTCTCCATGTGCTGCACGGGGGGCAGGCCGGGGCCGTGGCCGAAGCTATTGCCGTTGATGTTCAAGAAGCTGAGTCCCCCTCCGGCACCTCCCCCACCTCCTCCCAGGTGACCGGACCCTCCGAAAGACATCTGCATGGCCTTGGTGGACCCCACATGTCCGGCGTGGCCCATGCTGCTCAGAGGGTGCAGCGTGTGACCGTTCAAGGCCATGGACGTGGGTGGAGCCTGATTATGTATGCTATGCGAATGAGGCATCACATGGCCGCGGGAGGCTCCGCCCCCCATGAGTTCGGGCCGCCCACCGCCGTACGGCGGCAGCATCCGGCCCCCTCGGCCGACTGCCTGGGACACCACGGTGTCCACCGAGGGCATCAGCTCCGTGTGGTCCGTTTCGTTGGTCAGGAGCTCCTTGAGCAGCCCGGCCGGACAGTTGTACTGCGCCATCGGTCCGGGGGAGGCTGCGAAGGCCGGCTTGGTCTCCAGAGACTGCAGGGACATGGACGACAGGGTCCCCATGCCGGCCTGGCCGTAGCCGAGGCACTTGCGGTAGTCCTGCTGGGGTTGCTGGTTGCTATAGGAGGCGTATCCGGGACTGGCCTGCAGCAGGGCGGAGGGCGACGACTGCTTCGAGCCGGACCCCGGCCCCCCGCTCGACCCTGGGTTCTTGGGGGACAGCAGGTTCAGATTGTCCAGCAGGTTCTCCATCATGTTCTCCGTGCTGCCGTGGCCCAGCGTGCCGGTCATCTCCGAGAGGCTCGGGAGGGTGGAGGTCAGTTTGGAGGTCGAGCCCGGGCCGGAGTAGACCATGTGCATGTCGGCGTCGGTCAGGTCGTCCTGCTCGGGCATGAAGGGCGAGAGGCGGCCGCTCAGCGTGCTGGCGTTGGAGCCGGTGCGCGGCCGGATGCTCGTCCACACGTCCAGGTCGTCGTTGCTGTGGGAGTGGGGGCTCCCCGGCCACTTGTACTGAGAGCCGGGGCTGTCGGCGCCGCCGTCGGGGCCTCCCTGAAGAGTCAGCTGCAGCAAAGAAGCACGACACCAAATAAATACACTACAAAAGTATTCAGACACACCTCTTAATTATTAACATTACAGGTTTTATCAAAAGGTGAATAAGGCTCCAAATTGCCCCTATATAGTGTGTGTGTTTGTGTGAGTAAGCGTGGGATTTAATGTGAATTGGCTGCTCTAAATTGCCCCATATAGTGTGTGTCTGTGTGAGTGAGTGGGTTTTTGCAAAGTTCTCCGGTTTCCTTCCACAGTCCAAAAACATGGATTCAAGGTGAATTGGCTGCTCTAAATTGCCCCATATAGTGTGTGTCTGTGTGAGTGTGTGGGTTTTTGAAAAGTTCTCCGGTTTCCTTCCACAGTCCAAAAACATGGATTCAAGGTGAATTGGCTGCTCTAAATTGCCCCATATAGTGTGTGTCTGTGTGAGTGAGTGGGTTTTTGCAAAGTTCTCCGGTTTCCTTGCACAGTCCAAAAATATGGATTCAAGGTGAATTGAATGCTCCAAATTGCCCCTATATAGTGTGTGAGGCTGTGTGAGTAAGCGTGGGATTTAATGCGAATTGGCTGCTCTAAATTGCCCCATATAGTGTGTGTCTGTGTGAGTGAGTGGGGTTTTGCAAAGTTCTCCGGTTTCCTTCCACAGTCCAAAAACATGGATTCAAGGTGAATTGAATGCTCTAAATTGCCCCATATAGTGTGTGTCTGTGTGAGTGAGTGGGTTTTTGCAAAGTTCTCCGGTTTCCTTCCACAGTCCAAAAATATGGATTCAAGGTGAATTGAATGCTCCAAATTGCCCCTACATAAGTGTGTGGATCAGTGTGAGTGAGTGTGGGATTTCGCCTGGTTTTCTGGTTTCCTCCCACATTCCAAAAACATGGATTCAAGGTGAATTTAATGCTCTAAATTGCCTCTATATAGTGTGTGAGGCTGTGTGAGTAAGCGTGGGATTTAATGCGAATTGGCTGCTCTAAATTGCCCCATATAGTGTGTGTCTGTGTGAGTGAGTGGGTTTTTGCAAAGTTCTCCGGTTTTCTTCCACAGTCCAAAAACATGGATTCAAGGTGAATTGGCTGCTCTAAATTGCCCCATATAGTGTGTGTCTGTGTGAGTGAGTGGGTTTTTGCAAAGTTCTCCGGTTTCCTTCCACAGTCCAAAAACATGGATTCAAGGTGAATTGGCTGCTCTAAATTGCCCCATATAGTGTGTGTCTGTGTGAGTGAGTGGGTTTTTGCAAAGTTCTCCGGTTTCCTTCCACAGTCCAAAAATATGGATTCAAGGTGAATTGAATGCTCCAAATTGCCCCTATATAGTGTGTGAGGCTGTGTGAGTAAGCGTGGGATTTAATGTGAATTGGCTGCTCTAAATTGCCCCATATAGTGTGTGTCTGTGTGAGTGAGTGGGTTTTTGCAAAGTTCTCCGGTTTCCTTCCACAGTCCAAAAACATGGATTCAAGGTGAATTGGCTGCTCTAAATTGCCCCATATAGTGTGTGTCTGTGTGAGTGAGTGGGTTTTTGCAAAGTTCTCCGGTTTCCTTCCACAGTCCAAAAATATGGATTCAAGGTGAATTGAATGCTCCAAATTGCCCCTACATAAGTGTGTGGATCAGTGTGAGTGAGTGTGGGATTTCGCCTGGTTTTCTGGTTTCCTCCCACATTCCAAAAACATGGATTCAAGGTGAATTTAATGCTCTAAATTGCCTCTATATAGTGTGTGAGGCTGTGTGAGTGAGTGTGGGCTTTCTCAGGGTTCTCCAGTTTCCTCCCACAGTCCAAAAACATGGATTTAAAGTGAATTGGCTGCTCTAAATTGCCCCTATATAGTGTGTGTGTGTGTCTGTGTGAGTAAGCGTGGGATTTAATGTGAATTGGCTGCTCTAAATTGCCCCATATAGTGTGTGTCTGTGTGAGTGAGTGTGTTTTTTTTTCCGCAAGGTTCTCTATTTTTCTCCCACAGTCCAAAAACATGGATTCAAGGTAAATTTCATGCTCTAAATTGCCCCATATAGTGTGTGTCTGTGTGAGTGAGTGGGTTTTTGCAAAGTTCTCCGGTTTCCTTCCACAGTCCAAAAACATGGATTCAAGGTGAATTGGCTGCTCGAAATTGCCCCTATATAGTGTGTGTGTGTCTGTGTGAGTAAGCGTGGGATTTCGCCTGGTTCTCTGGTTTCCTCCCACTTTCCAAAAACATGGATTCAAGGTGAATTTCATGCTCTAAATTGCCCCATATAGTGTGTGTCTGTGTGAGTGAGTGGGTTTTTGCAAAGTTCTCCGGTTTCCTTCCACAGTCCAAAAACATGGATTTAAAGTGAATTGAATGCTCCAAATTGCCCCTACATAGTGTGTGTGTCTGTGTGAGTAAGCGTGGGATTTAATGTGAATTGGCTGCTCTAAATTGCCCCATATAGTGTGTGTCTGTGTGAGTGAGTGGGTTTTTGCAAAGTTCTCCGGTTTTCTTCCACATTCCAAAAACATGGATTCAAGGTGAATTTAATGCTCTAAATTGCCCCTATATAGTGTGTGAGGCTGTGTGAATGAGTATGTAATTTTTGCAAAAAAATCCAGTTTCCTCCCACAGTACAAAGACATGGATTCAAGGTGAAGTGGCTCTTCTAAGTCGCCCCAATATAGTGTGTGTCTATGTGTGTAAGTGTGGTTGTTTGCATGGGTCTCCGTTTTCCTCCCACAGTCCAAAAAGTTGGATTCAAGGTGAATTGGCTGCTCTAAATTGCCCCTATATAGTGAATGTGTGTGTGAGTGAGTGTGGGTTTTTGTTTGCAAGGTTCTCCGGTTTCCTCCCACAGTACAAAAACATGGATTCAAGGTGAATTGAATGCTCCAAATTGCCCGTATATATAGTGAATGTGTGTGTGAGTGAGTGTGGGTTTTTGCAAGGTTCTGGTTCCTCCCACAGTCCAAAAACATGGATTGAAGGTGAAGTGTCTGTTCTAAATTGCCCCTATGTAATGTGTATGTCTGCGTGAATGAGTGTAGTTGTTTTGCTAAATCTCCGGTTGCCTCGCACAGTACAAAAACATGGATTCAAGGTGAATTTAATGCTGTAAATTGCCCCTATATAGTCTGTGTGGGTCTGTGTGAGTGAGTATGTGCCAAGCAATGGATTGGCGCCCTGTCCTGAGTATATATAAACGTTCTCTCCTGGATGCCCCCCCCTATAAAGGATTAAAGGGAGGATAATGAGATGAGATTTGTAGAGAATGAAATCATCTCGTTATTATGGGTGTAGATAACGAGCAGACCGCACACAAACATGCTGTCACGTTACAGACACACACTCTCCATTTAATTACACTGCACGCCGTTGTGGTTCCATTATTGCGTGGGCTGATGTCACACTTGCGATTAGATTAATTGTGCAGCACTTTGCCTTTAACAGTGACGATGAGCGGGTCTCAGCAAAAGTTAGACAAACAACTGGACGACTGGAGTGAAAAATGAACGACATCAGCGAAACGGAACCAACACGGAACAAATTAAATCAAGCCCTATTTTAGCGACCATTAATGAGCTGTGTCAGTGTGTTGGCACAAGCACACTCTATATGGGGCAATTTGGAGAATTCAATTGACCTCAATTTGAAATGGCTGATCTAAATTGCCCCTATATAATGTGAGTGTCTGTGTGAGTAAGTGTGGTTGTTTGCCAGGTTCTCCAGTTTCCTCCCATAGTTCAAAAACACGGATTCAAGGTGAATTGGATGCTCTAAATTGGCCCTACATAGTGTGTGAAAATTTTTATTTTTTTGCAAAAAATCCAGTTTCCTTCCACAGTATAAAAACATGTATTCAAGGTGAATTTGCTGCTCTAAATTGCCCCTATATAGTGGGTGTGTGAATGAGTGTTGTTTTTTTTGTGTTTTTTTTCCAAAAAATCCAGTTTCTTCCCTCAGTACAAAAACATGGATTCAAGGTGAAGTGGCTGCTCTAAATTGCCCCTATATAGTGTGAGTGTCAGTGTAAGTAAGTGTGGTTGTTTGTCAGGTTCTCCAGTTTTCTCCCACAGTCCAAAAACATGGATTCAAGGTGAATTAGATGATCTAAATTGCCCCTACATAGTGTGTGTGTGAATGAGTGTTGTTTTTTTCTTGCAAAAAATCCAGTTTCCTCCCATTGTACAAAAAACATGGGTTCAAGGTGAATCGGCTGCTCTAAATTGCCCCTATATAGTGTGAGTAAGTGTGGTTGTTTGTCAGGTTCTCCAGTTTTCTCCCACAGTCCAAAAACATGGATTCAAGGTGAATTAGATGATCTAAATTGCCCCTACATAGTGTGTGTGTGAATGAGTGTTGTTTTTTTCTTGCAAAAAATCCAGTTTCCTCCCATTGTACAAAAACATGGGTTCAAGGTGAATCGGCTGCTCTAAATTGCCCCTATATAGTGTGAGTGTCAGTGTGAGTAAGTGTGGTTGTTTGTCAGGTTCTCCAGTTTTCTCCCACAGTCCAAAAACATGAATCCATGTCTTTTTACTGTGGGAGGAAACTGGATTTTTGCAAAAAAAAAAATTTCACACGCACTATGCAGGGGCAGTTTAGAGCATCTAATTCACCTTGAATCCAAGGTGAAGTGGCTGTTCTAAATTGCTCCCATATAGTGAAACCAGAGAACCTGGATGAAACCCACATGGACACGGGGAGAGGATGTTTTGTGTGTATATGTGTGTGTGTATGTGTTACTGCACAGATGGGTTAAAGGTGAAGTACATTACACAAAACAGAACACGTTCTTTTAAAGTACCTTCTTCTTGGCCGCGCGCCCTCTGCTCTTGCCGAACTTGCCCGTGTTGTCCATGGACGCGGCGCGACGACGGGGCGACTTGCCGTTCTTGCCGCCCTCGGGATTGAGCATCCACCACGAGCTTTTCCCGGTTCCCTCGTTCTGCACTCGGACGAAGCGGCTGTGCAGAGACAGGTTGTGCCTGATGGAGTTCTGAAAAAAGAAGAGTGGAGAACAATGCTCTATTAATTGTGTACCATTAAGATAGACTTTGTAGTTCTCCAGTTCCAGACTGTAGTCCATCTGTTTGTGTTCTACAGTACATACTGTGTACGTCCCCTTTACTCTGTTCTAATGGTCAGAACCCCAATAGAACCACCACAGAGCAGGGGTTATTTGGTGAGGGCATTATTCCTATCCCAGCAGTGTCACTGAGGTGTTTACATGAGACTTAGAACCCCCTCACCACATCAGTGTCACTGCAGAACCGACAATAAACAATCCACCACCCAAACTACACCTGACCAATAGAGAACAGAGAACCAACAGGGGACGAACAGAACAAAGTAAAACTACAATGTGCATCTACAGTACCCGTCAAAGGTTTGGCCACGCCCACTTTTTGCTCCACTTATTGTATACCATCAAGATGGACTTTGTAGTTCTCCAATTCCAGACTGTAGTCCATCTGTTTGTGTTCTACAGTACATACTGTGTACGTCCCCTTTACTCTGTTCTAATGGTCAGAACCCCAATAGAACCACCACAGAGCAGGGGTTATTTGGTGGTGGCATTAGTCCTATCCCAGCAGTGTCACTGAGGTGTTTAAATACTGCACTAGAACCCCCTCACCACATCAGTGTCACTGCAGAACCGACAATAAACAATCCACCACCCAAACTACACCTGACCAATAGAGAACAGAGAACCAACAGGGGACGAACAGAACAAAGAACACAGATGGACTACAGTCTGGAATTATAGAACTACAAAGTCCATCTATATGATAAGTGGAGGATATAGATGATGGAGTCAGAAGGGGGCGTGGCCAAACTTTTCACTGGTTATTATAGTTACATTAGTTCCACTGATCATATAGATGGACTTTGTAGTCCTACAGTTCCATTCTGTAGTCCATCTGTTTCTCTACATAGTCCGTTTGGTATGTTCTCCTATGATCAGACCACACTAAGTTGAGATCAAATGCCCCACACTTGGCAAAAAACAGAGAACCAACAGGGGACTAACGGAACAAAGAACCACGTCCTGTAAAGATGGACAATTCCAGATGGTGGTCCATCTGTATGTGGTCGATCCCACTTGGTTCTAGAGGTTTCAGTACGATACACACCACTTTATTACTCCACAGACACGGGGAGGACATGCCAATTCCACCCATCAGCCCCTGGATATCTGTTCCTCTACATACTCTGTTAGTATGCTTTAGTATGTTCTCTGATGATCAGCCCCCACAGAGCAGGTATCATTAGGGTGGTGGATGATCTCGAACCCGAGATCTCAGAGAGCCATTATAAAAGCGGAGAACAATGCTGTGAGCGGCGCTGGCCCCGCTTCCTGCCGATTGGGCGCTGATGGGAAATCAGCACACTGTAAATCCTGGTGGCAGCTGGTTCCCATTCAGCCCTGGCTGTTCTCCTGACCTTTCCTTTCTCCGTGCCCTACGTTCTAACTTGACACCCCTCTGGCGATCTATCAGCAGGCTATAAAGACAGGGCCACTTTGTCTTTTTATGAATGTTGACTCCATTTGTTATAAACATGAACCTGACCACCCATAATATATCTACAGCTCCTCGGTTCTACCCTCACTGTGTGTTGTTTCAGTTCCTCAGATCATATAGATGGTCTTTGTAGATCCTCAGTTCCATTCTGTAGTCCATCTGTTGCTCTACATGCTTTGTTAGTCCACTTTAGTATGTTCTCCTATGATCAGGACCCCCACTGGGAGGTATTAGGGTGGTGGATGATTCCCATGTTCCATGGTGTGTGTTGTGCTGGTACGAGTGGATCAGACACAGCAGTGCTGCTGGACAGAGAACAGTCCACCAATCAGAACATACAGGGGTCTGATCCACTCGTACCTTCATCCACCACCCTAATAATACCTGCTCTGTGGGGGGTCCTGATCATCAGAGAACATACTAAAGTGGATGACCAAAGTATGTAGGGGAACAGATGGACTACAGAATGGAACTGTAGAACCACAAAGACCATCTATATGTATCTAATAAAATGGCCGGTGAGTTGGTGGCCGGTACTATTTGGTGGTGGTGCTGCTTGAGAACTGTGTTAAGAGACCTAACAAAATATACAAACAAACAGATGGACTACAGTACCAATCGAAAGTTTGGCCACGCCCCCTTTTTTGCATACCATTAAGATGGACTTTGTAGTTCTCCAATTCCAGACTGTAGTCCATCTGTTTGGGTTCTACAGTACATACTGTGTACGTCCCCTTTACTCTGTTGTAATGGTCAGAACCCCAATAGAACCACCACAGAGCAGGGGTTATTTGGTGGGGGCATTAGTCCTATCCCAGCAGGGTCACTGAGGTGGAGAAATGCTGCACTAGAACCCCCTCACCACATCAGTGTCACTGCAGAACCGACAATCAACAATCCACCACCCAAACTACACCTGACCAATAGAGAACAGAGAACCAACAGGGGACGAACAGAACAAAGAACACAGATGGACTACAGTCTGGAATTGGAGAACTACAAAGTCCATCTATATGATAAGTGAAGGAACCAAATCTACAATGTGCGACTACAGTTTCAGGCAAAGGTTTGGCCACGCCCCCTTTTGGCTCCATTTATTGTCCATGTTCTCAGTTCCACTTTCTGTAAAGCTGGACTTTGTAGTTCTCCGATTCCAGACTGTAGTCCATCTGTTTGGGTTCTACAGTACATACTGTGTACGTCCCCTTTACTCTGTTCTAATGGTCAGAACCCCAATAGAACCACCACAGAGCAGGGGTTATTTGGTGGGGGCATAAGTCCTATCCCTGCAGTGTCACTGAGTGTCACCCAAACTACTCCTGACCAATAGAGAACAGAGAACCAACAGGGGACGAAGAGAACAAAGAACACAGATGGACTACAGTCTAGAATTATAAAACTACAGAACGCATATACAGATCCAGTCACACGTTTGGCCACGCCTCCTTTGTAGTTGTACAATTGCAGACTGTAGTCTTCATTTTAATCCTCATTTAAAATAAATAAGTAATAAAATTAAAATCAATATTTTTCACTGAATCCTGGTGCGAGTCGGGAAAAGAAATGAAGCTTTTGGGAGGAAATGTAAACGTCGGGTTTGTGTGGAAGGCAACGCTCAGGGAGGAGGAGACGGCGGTGGGAAATACCAAGACAGAACTCAGCGTGCTGCGTTAGAACGCTCTGGCACTCGAGAGCGCCTAGAGTAGAACAGCCAGACTCAGAGAAGCCCAGTTTCCTGCTTTGCGCTGTGTGTGTGTGTGTGTGTGTGTGTGTGTGTGTGTGTGTGTGTGTGTGTGTGTGTGTGTGTGTGTGAGTGAGAGAGTGTGTGTGAGAGAGTGTGTGTGTGTGTGTGTGTGTGTGTGTGTGAGTGAGTGTGTGTTTTGAATCACGTATGAACTAATGGAACACCAGGTTCTTTCTGCTATTACATAACTCACATGTGTGTGGTGTGTGTGTAATACATGTAATACATACATACAGGTATATATATATATATATATATATATATATATGTATATGTGTGTGTGTGTGTGTGTGTGTGTGTAATTTGCATGTTCTCCCAGTGTTTGTGTGGGTTTTTCTAGGCAGGTTGCTTAATCTGCCCTTTGATGTAATATTATGTGTATATATATATATATATATATATATATATATATATATATGTGTGTGTGTGTGTGTGTGTGTGTGTGTGTGTGTGTGTGTGTGTGTCGAGTTTGGGTTCTCCATTTATTTGTCCCACAGTCCAGAAACATGGACTGAAGGTGAATTGGCTGCTCTAAATTGCCCCGAAATAGTGTGTGTCTGTGTGAGTGAGTGAGTGTGTGCCCAGCGATGGATTGGCGTCCTGTCCTGGGTGTATCTGCCCAGCCGAAATGCCACCCCCACCCCTCAAATAGAGGATTAAGCAGTAAATAATGACAATTAGATCAATAATAATAATAAAAATAGGGGTGGCACGTTGGCTTAGTGTTTAGTATGTTCTCCTCTCAGCGCTAGGGATTCCCGGTTCGAATCCCCATCTGGGTGGAGTTTCCATGTTCTCCCCGTGTCCGCGTGGGTTTCCTCCGGGTTCTCCAGTTTCCTCCCACAGTCAAACAACATGGATCAAGTCAATTGAGTTCTCCAAATTGCCCCATATAGAGTGTGTGTGTGTGAGTGAGTGTGTGTCCAGTGATAGATTGGTGTCCTGTCCTGGGTGTATCTGCACAGCGCCTGAAACGTTCTCCCCTGGATGGATATGGGGAACCCCCCCGCGACCCTAATAGAGGATAAAGCGGAAGATAATGGATGAATAATAATAATAATAATAATAATAATAATAATAATAATAATAATAATAATAGTTTTGTTCTTCAGTCCTCTATAAAGTGGAGCAGCGTGTTGCAGAGTTAGTGGAATCCCTTTTCCTGTTTGGCCGATCGTTTACGTATTAGCCGTGAAAGAACGCAGGAACCTCTGCATTCCAGCTAATCAGAGCGTTCAAAGTTCAAACACAATCACAGCCACTGGGGTCCAATCTCTAAGGAAATGGAGAACGTGGAACCGTATGTTGTCCCGATGCACATTCCTGAGCAAGGTTACCAAACCGCACCGTCCCGCCGCCGCGCAGACGCTCTAATCTCGGCTTCGCAACAGTCCCACCGTCCCACGAATGCCCTGTGAGCGCGTCCCCGCCGTCCGTCCGGGCCTCTGGTCTATCGAAGTGGAATCAAAACAAGACGTAAACAAACTCCCGGCAACGGGTTCCGTTATCTACAACCCTCGAGTCCCAGCGTCTGTTTATCAGGGATGCAAGAAGCTCTGAAGGGCAAGAGTCCAGCACATCCTGAGTCTCTGCTCGCGACTCAGCACGCCGGACGCTGCTGATCACGGGACCGGGTTCATTCAGGTTCTCCACTCATGGTCATGAGGACTCCCCCTCCACCCCGCTGACCCTAGTAGATTAAGTAAATGGGGTGTGAATGTCCTTGCGGGTGAATTCTAGGTCATTTGGCTGCTCCAAATTGCCCCTACCTAATTGCCCCATACAGTGTGTGTGTGTGTGTGATGGATTGGCACCCTGTGCTGTATATGTATATGCCCAGTTCCCGAAACGTTCTCCTCTGATGGTCATAAGGACCCCCACCCCAATGACCCAAGTTTCCATGTTCTCCCCGTGTCCTGGTGGGTAAATTCCAGGTGAATCGGCTGCTCCAAATTGCCCCTACCAAAATTGCCCCTATATAGTGTGTATGTATGTGAGTGTGTGCCCAGCAATGGGTTGGCACCCTGTCCTGAGTGTTTGAGTCCGCCTCTCAGCAATGTGTTTCCAGGTTCGAATCCCTTTGCATGTTCTCCCCAGTCCAAAAACAGGCAGATTCAAGGTTTCGGGTGGTGGTGGTGGTGGGGGGGGGTTTCGGGTGGTGGTGGTGGTGGTGGGGGGGGTGGGGGTCCGGGTGGTGGTGGTGGTGGGGAGGTGGGGGGGGGTTCGGGTGGTGGTGGTGGGGGGGGGGGGTGTGGTCGACTGTAATACCGCACATGCTTTGAAAACAGGAGGTCCAGGAAGCTCTCGTAGCTTTTACGGTCTGGTGTTTACATACTTCTGAGCTTGTGGTGACTGTTAGAACGTTAGAACAGGGGAATCACCAAACTGTTCCGTCCCCCTGGAAACTCCCAGCCATCGGGCGGCCCTTTTCCTGAAAAGTCTGCAAACTGTCCCGCCTTCTACTGTACTGTACGTCACCGCCAGTCAACCTGAAAGGATCAACCAGCATCCAGAACATCCTCTAGAACCGGGGTTCTCATTACGGCGCGGAACCACGTTTATGGAGTACAAGACATTTAAACATAGGGACTTTAAGAGAACTTTAAATCCACATCTAGAACTCTCCAGGTTCTAGTCCACCAACAGAACAGTCCACCAATCAGAACATACAGGGGTCTGATCCACTCGTACCATCATCCACCACCCTAATGATACCTGCTCTGTGGGGGTCCAGATCTTTGGAGAACATACTAAAGCGGACTAACAGAGTATGTAGAGGAACAGATGGACTACAGAATAGAACTGTAGAACTACAAAGACCATATATATATATATATATATATATATATATATATATATATATATATATAAATATATATTGCCCCTTTGGCATGTTCTCCTCTGCCCTAGGTGATAGACTGATTCACCCAATCTGGGTGGAGTTTCCATATAAACAGAATGGAACTGTAAACTACAACCCCCCCCCTGTTTATGGACGGTAAAATTGGCTGCTCCAAATTGCCCCTATTAGTGTGTTTGTGGCATGGCACCCTGTCTCCTTTGGATGGGACGAACAGAGTATGTAGAGGAACAGCTGGACTACAGAATGGAACTGTAGAACTACAAACCCACCCCCCCACATCTATCTAAATTGCCCCTATATAGGTTGGTGCCCGGTGATAGACCATGTTCTCCCCGTGTAGAGGAACGTGGGAGGGAACCTCCGGGGTTCTGCTCCAAATTGCCCCTTATAGTGTGTGTCTGTGTGAGTGACTGTGCCGGTGATAGACTGGCACCCTGTCCCACAGTTTGGATGAGAAAAAGGAACAGCTGGATCAAGGTCAAATTTATTCTCCAAATTGCCCCTATATAGTGTGTGTCTGTGAGAGTGACTGTGCCCGGTGATAGACTGGCACCCTGTCCTGGACGTTGTCCTTTGGATGGGACGAACAGAGTATGTAGAGGAACAGCTGAGGAACCAAATCTGGACTACAGAACAAATAGATGTGGAACCATGTTCTCCCCGTGTCCTTGTGGGTGAATTCAAGGTGAATTGGCTGTTTCAGAACTACAAACCCCCCCCAAAATTGCCCCCCCCCCCATATAGTGTTTATGGAGCTTTAGACTGGCACCCTGTCCTGGACGTAGGGACTCAGCATTTTGTGAGGTCAGCGCTGAACGCCAGGCCATTGTGTTCTCTCTCATGCCAGCGGGGATAAGCACCGCTGGCCGCAGAGCCCAAAACAGAAGGGCGAGAGGGTGGGAGCGCAGCAGACACCACCCCCCCCACCCCCGCCCACCCCCACCAAAACACAGAGCCTTGGCGCTGATTGGCGCGGGCTGGCATTCCACTCGCTCTCCCTCACATCCACTCCGACCTGCGACCGCTTTCCTGACAGGCAGGAATCGCGCCGGCTTCCTGTGACGGGCCTCTTTCATGTGGTCACTTCCTGCCGGTCGGCCGTACCCCCTTGACCCATGGATTTAGAGCAGTGAGACCCGGACTCTGATGAGTTTCAAATTGCCCCTACCTAATTGCCCCTATATACTTAATGTGTGCCCAGTAATGGATTGGTGCTCTATCCTCAGTGTATCTGCCCAGCTCCTGAAACGTTCTCCTCTGATGGTCATGATGACCCCCCCTGACCCCCCTGCTGACCCTGGTAGATGATTATGCATGGGGTGGAGTTTCCATGTTCTCCCCGTGTCCTTGTGGGTGAATTCAAGGTGAATTGGCTCCTTCAAATTGCCCCGACTTATTTGCCCCTATATAGTGTGTGTGTGTGCCCAGTGATGGATTGGTGGCCTGTCCTCAGTGTATCTGCCCAAACGTTTTCCTCTGATGGTCATTAGAACCCCCCCCACTGCCGACCCTAGTAGATGATTATGCATGGGATGGAGTTTCCATGTTCTCCCCGTGTCCTTGTGGGTGAATTCAAGGTGAATTGGCTGTTTCAAATTGCCCCAACCTAATTGCCCCTACATAGTGTGTGTACCCAGTGATGGATTGGCGGCCCTGTGTTCAGTGTATTTGCCCAGCTCCCGAAACGCCCCCCCCACCGACCCTAGTAGATGATTATGCAAATGGGGTAGAGTTTCCATGATCTCCTCTTGTCCTTGTGGGTGAATTTAAGGTGAATTGGCTCCTTCAAATTGCCCCGACTTATTTGCCCCTATATAGTGTGTGTGTGTGCCCAGTGATGGATTGGTGGCCTGTCCTCAGTGTATCTGCCCAAACGTTCTCCTCTGATGGTCATTAGGACCCCCCCCTCTGCCGACCCTAGTAGATGATTATGCATGGGGTGGAGTTTCCATGTTCTCCCCTTGTCCTTGTGGGTGAATTCAAGGTGAATTGGCTCCTTCAAATTGACCCAACTTATTTGCCCCTATATAGTGTGTGTGTGTGCCCAGTGATGGATTGGTGGCCTGTCCTCAGTGTATCTGCCCAAACGTTCTCCTCTGATGGTCATTAGGACCCCCCCCTCTGCCGACCCTAGTAGATGATTATGCATGGGATGGAGTTTCCATGTTCTCCCCGTGTCCTTGTGGGTGAATTCAAGGTGAATTGGCTCCTTCAAATTGCCCCGACCAAATTGCCCCTATATAGTGTGTGTGTGTGTGTGCCCAGTGATGGATTGGTGGCCTGTCCTCAGTGTATCTGCCCAAACGTTCTCCTTTGATGGTCATTAGAACCCCCCCTCCGCCGACCCCAGTAGATGATTATGCATGGGGTGGAGTTTCCATGTTCTCCCCGTGTCCTTGTGGGTGAATTCAAGGTGAATTGGCTCCTTCAAATTGCCCCGACCTAATTGCCCCTATATAGTGTGTGTACCCAGTGGTGGATTGGCGGCCCTGTGTTCAGTGTATTTGCCCAGCTCCCGAAACGCCCCCCCCCACGACCCTAGTAGATGATTATGCAAATGGGGTAGAGTTTCCATGATCTCCCCTTGTCCTTGTGGGTGAATTCAAGGTGAATTGGCTCCTTCAAATTGCCCCGACCAAATTGCCCCTATATAGTGTGTGTGTGTGCCCAGTGATGGATTGGTGGCCTGTCCTCAGTGTATCTGCCCGAAACGTTTTGCTCTGATGGTCATGATGACCCCCCCTCCGCCGACCCTAGTAGATGATTATGCATGGAGTGGAGTTTCCATGTTCTCCCCGTGTCCTTGTGGGTGAATTCAAGGTGAATTGGCTCCTTCAAATTGCCCCTACCTAATTGCCCCTATATAGTGTGTGTATGTGTGTGTCCAATGATTGATTGGTGCCCTGTCCTCAGTGTATCTGCCCAGCTCCCGAAACGCCCCCCCCCACCGACCCTAGTAGATGATTAAGCAAATGGGGTGTTTCCATGTGTCCTTGTGGGTGAATTCAAGGTGAATTGGCTGTTTCAAATTGCCCCTACCTAATTGCCCCTATATAGTGCGTGTATGTGTGTGTGTCCAGTGATTGATTGGCGCCTTGTCCTCAGTGTATCTGCCCAAACGTTCTCCTCTGATGGTCATAATGAACCCCCCCCCCCCCCCGTAGTAGTTTCCATGTTCTCTCCATGTCCTTGTGGGTGAATTCAAGGTGAATTGTGATCGCATCAGACTTCCTCTAAGTGATCCGTCAGATAGCACATCTTTGATCATATACAGTAGATGAAACCGAGGCTGGATTGGTGGCAACATACCGGCTACATACATCAGAGGGCAACCTTAATCGAGTATGCCCTCATTAGTGCGTTCATCAAGCAGCGTCGCTCTACGATCAAACCTTATTACAGTAAATGTATTACATGCACACGGCAGATCAGAGGATCGTGTACATTTATGTCCTTATCTGTCTCTTGGGACGATGCGGTACGATCTGCGATCTGTTCTAAAGGTTCCAGAGGCACAATATACCACATTAATGTAGCGCAAACGACAAAGACATCGTCCCATAATTAACGTTTCACCGTCACGCAAAACCAACTTCAATAATAGTATCAGGACCCCCCCACAGAGCAGGTATTATTAGGGTGGTGGATGATGGTACGAGTGGATCAGACCCCTGTATGTTCTAATTGGTGGACTGTTCTCTGTCCAGCAGCACTGCTGTGTCTGATCCACTCGTACCAGCACAACACACACCATGAATCATGGGAATCATCCACCACCCTAATACCTCCCAGTTGGGGGTCCTGATCATAGGAGAACATACTAAAGCGGACTAACAAATTATGTAGAGGTTCAGATGGACTACAGAATGGAACTGTAGAACTACAAAGTCCATCTATATGATCAGTGGAACTGAAAACAACACACGGCGAGGGTAGAACTGAGGAGGTGGACCTGATAAAAAGGCTGGTGAGTGTACACACACACACACACACACACACACACACACACACACTATATATATATGGTCCCGGTTCGAATCCCCATCTGGGTGGAGTTCTCCCCGTGTCCGCGTGGGTTTCCTCCGGGTTCTCCGGTTTCCTCCCACAGTCCAAAAACATGGATCAAGTCAATTGAGTTCTCCAAATTGCCCCATATAGAGTGTGTATGTGTGAGTGAGTGTGTGTCCAGGGATGGATTGGCGCCCTGTCCTGGGTGTATCTGCCCAGCGCCCGAAACGTTCTCCCCTTGATGGGCATCAGGAACCCCCCCGTGACCCTAATAGAGGATAAAGCGGGAGATAATGAATGAATGAATATATATATATATATAGAAATTGCCCCTATACAGTGAGTGTGTGCCCAGCGATAGATAGGCGCCCTGTCCTGGGTGTATCTGCCCAGCAACTGAAACGTTCTCCCCTGGATGGCCATGGGAACCCCCCTCATGCGATCCTCCCCCTCATAAGGCACGGTGGCTTAGTGTTTAGCATGTTCTCCTCTCAGCACTAGGGATTCCCGGTTCGAATCCCAATCTGGGTGGAGTTTCCATGTCCTCCCCGTGTCCATGTGGGTTTCCTCCCGGTTCTCCGGTTTCCTCCCACAGTCCAAAAACATGGATCAAGGTCAATTGGCAGCTCTAAAGTGCCCCATATAGAGTGTGTGTGTGTGAGTGAGTGTGTGTCCAGCGTTCTCCCCTAGGTGGGTGAACATGGGAGAACACCCCCCCCCCCCCCCATGACCCTAATAGAGGATAAAACGGAAGATAATGAAGGAATAATGAGATAATCTGAGCTATGATGTGAATGAAATTGCAAGTGTGTGTGTGTGTGTGTGTGTGTGTGTGTGTGTGTGTGTGTGTGTGTGTGTGAAACTGCTCGCTCCACCAGCAGCTGGAGGTCATGGGGTAGGGACCGTCCATGCCAAGGACATAGTGTGCCGTTTCTCTCTTTCTCTCATTTACTTTCCCCTCGTCCCACTGAAAGGGCGCACTGTTGTCTCCCCGTCCCTCCGTCCCCCCGTCCCCCCGTCCCCCCGTCTCCCCGTCCCCCCGTCCCCCGTCCCCCCGTCCCCCCGTATCGAGCCGAGCCTCCAGATAAAACCGGGAGAGAGAGTTCAACAGGGCGTGAAACCGTTAAGAGGTAAACGGGTGGGGTCCGCACAGTCCGCCCGGGGGATTCAGCCGGGCGGCGGCCCTCCCCGTCGGCGCGCGCGTGCCCCCCTCGCCGGCGTCCCTCGCCCCTCGTGGGCGGGAGGGCGTCCGGTACGGGGGCCGCCCGCCGGCGCGGGCCAGGGTCGCCGTCCGGTGCACTTCCTCCGCAGGCGGTGCGCCGCGACCGGCTCCGGTTCGGCTTGGAAGGGCCAAGGGGCGTCGGTGGCTGGCGGCCCCGGTCGCCAGCTCTACAGCGCCCTCCCGCCCCTACTTCGCCGGTTACCCCGGGGCCGCGGAAGAGTACCGCCGCGCCCTCCCTCCCTGGGAGGGACGGGGCCCCCGCGCCACCGCCGCGGCTGTCGACCGGGCCGGACTGTCCCCAGTCCGCGCCCGACCGCGCCGCGGCACCCTGGCGGGGACCGGCCCCCGTTCCACGAAGGGCGCACGGGGTCAGCGGCGAGTCCGGCCCCCCACCCGACCCGTCTTGAAACACGGACCAAGGAGTCCAACGCGCGCGCGAGTCAGAGGGCACACCGAAACCCCACGGCGCAATGAAGGTGAAGGGGCGCACCCGCGGGGCGCACCACCGGCCCGCCTCGGCCGCCCCGCCGGCGAGGTGGAGCTAGAGCGCGCGCGATGGCACCCGAAAGATGGTGAACTATGCCCGGGCAGGGCGAAGCCAGAGGGAACTCTGGTGGAGGCCCGCAGCGGTCCTGACGTGCAAATCGGTCGTCCGACCTGGGTACAGGGGCGAAAGACTAACCGAACCATCTAGTAGCTGCTTCCCTCCGAAGTTTCCCTTCCCAAGCAGTTTTATCCGGTAAAGCTAATGACTAGAGGCCTTGGGGCCGAAACGATCTCAACCTATTCTCAAACTTTAAATGGGTAAGAAAAATCAGGACGCTCAAGTCAAGTCAAGTCAAGTAATTTATTTCTGTCGCGCTTTTTACATCAGTACATCGTCACAAAGCAGCTTTACAGAATGAAAAGCCTTTAAACCCCCAAAGAGCGAGCCGAAGCGACAGTGGCAAGAAAAAACTCCCTGTTATGTTGTTATTTAAGGAAGAAACCTTGTGAGGACCGAGACTCAGTGGGGGACTCATCCTCCTTGAGCGGCCGGGCAGCAACAACAGTGTAGAACAGCCATGTCCAGATACTAAACAAATGGAAAAACTAACAACTGGAAAACTATATGAGTCCATTAGGGGGCGTCCTGCAGGACCGCCTTGTCAGGTTCCGTACAGTATTCGTAAGTATAACGCTCGTAAATCAGCGACATCTTCAAAAGCCCTCAAAGGCCACATCGCCGGAAAAAGAGACGAGACCAAAAAAGTCCCCCGAAAGAGCAGCACTGAGCGCAGGAGCTGGTTTGAGTCAGCCGAGGCCACAAAAGAGCCGTTCTGCGGAGGGGCAGAATTACACCAAGAACCGGGGGGGGTGGGGGGGGGGTGAGGGGTGGGAGGAGGGTCTCTGCCGTGACCTTAATGTTTAGGCGTCAGCAGATGGAGGAGCAAAAAAAAAGAAAGCAAGAAAGTGTTAAATTACAGGAGAGGACTTCAAAGACGTTCCCGCCCACGCGCCGGGTTCCGCAGTCGGCGTAGTCGCCGCAGTCGCGACGGCAGACGCGGCGTAAGAGAGCCGGGCGGCGATGAGCCGGACCACGCTTAGGTCATGTCTGGACCTCCGTCCGTTGACAGGTGGAGGGACACGTGGAGAGCGATGCGGGCATGCGGTTAACTGCAGAACGAGAGAACGTTCTAACCTGTCATTACCCCCTCACCAGCGCAGCAGGTTTCCAGCGGCTTAACACCCTAAGTATAGCTTGCAGCACTTACAGGAGGTGAAGTGGGGCAAGCAGCAAAGAGGAAAACGCTGCTGGGATTTTAGGTCGCTTTGTTTTGCACCTGGAAGGTGGAGAACATGGTGGAACATGGGCCACTACATTCATTCCATACAGCACCACCACCGTGTTCCATCATCTATCTCCTCCTCTTATCATATAGATGGACTTTGTAGTTCTACAATTCCAGACTGTAGTCCATCTGTGTTCTTGGTTCTGTTCGTCCCCTGTTGGTTCTCTGTTCTCTATTGGTCAGGTGTAGTTTGGGTGGTGGATTGTTGATTGTCGGTTCTGCAGTGACACTGATGTGGTGAGGGGGTTCTAGTGCAGCATTTCTCCACCTCAGTGACACTGCTGGGATAGGACTAATGCCCCCACCAAATAACCCCTGCTCTGTGGTGGTTCTATTGGGGTTCCGACCATTAGAACAGAGTAAAGGGGACGTACACAGTATGTACTGTAGAACACAAACAGATGGACTACAGTCTGGAATTGGAGAACTACAAAGTCTATATTTACAGGACGTGGAACTGAGAACATGGACAATAAGTGCTAGGGATTCCCGGTTCGAATCCCCATCTGGGTGGAGTTTCCACGTTCTCCCTGTGTCCGCGTGGGTTTCCTCCGGGTTCTCCGGTTTCCTCCCACAGTCCAAAAACATGGATCAAGTCAATTGAGTTCTCCAAATTGCCCCATATATAGTGTGTGTGTGTGTGTCTGTGTGAGTGAGTGTATGTCCAGTGATAGATTGGCACCCTGTCCTGGGTCTATCTGCCCAGCGCCCGAAACGTTCTCCTCTGGATGGGCATGGGGAACCCCCCCCCCCCCAAACCTAGTAGAGGATCGCGGTGGACACACACTCTCTCACACACACACTCTATATGGGGCAATTTGGAGAACTCAATTGACTTGAATCCCCATCTGGGTGGAGTTTCCATGTCCTCCCCGTGTCCGCGTGGGTTTCCTCCGGGTTCTCCGCTTTCCTCCCACAGTCCAAAAACATGGATCAAGTCAATTGAGTTCTCCAAATTGCCCCATATAGAGAGTGTGTGTGTGAGAGAGTGTGTGTCCACCGCGACCCTCTACTAGGTCGGGGGGGGTTCCTCATGTCCATCCAGGGGAGAACATCTCGGGCGCTGGGCAGATACACCCAGGACAGGACGCCAATCCATCGCTGGACACACACTCACTCACACACACACTAAATATGGGGCAATTTTGAGAATTCAATTGACTTGATCCATGTTTTTGGACTGTGGGAGGAAAGCGGAGAACCCGGAGGAAACCCACGCGGACACGGGGAGGACATGGAAACTCCACCCAGATGGGGATTAGAACCGGGAATCCCTAGCACTGAGAGGAGAACGTGTTAACCACTAAACCCCCGTGCCTTATGAGGGGGAGGATCTCTACTCAGAAGCGTGATTTGTTATTAGAACCCCGGCGTCGTCAGGAGGGAAGGTCCGTCAGCCGGTTCTCGAGACTCGATGCTTTAGATGCGACTTTATTTTAGAACGTGTCCTTACTCAATGCCTCCGTTACGTCAGGCTGTTCTGTAGCGATTGTGCAGAACCGCCGTCGCAACTGCATTTCAAAGAATAAGGAAACAATCTGCTCCTAGATTTGTACCTTGCGGCAGCCGCACTGCGCTTCGCCACTTCCTGCCATGCACTTCCTGTTTTAGCTGACCGCCGCAGCTCTTTAGGTAGAACTCAAGTCCTGTTCTTTATTCTCCCCACAATACAACATGGGTTCAATGTTACTTGGCTCCGCTTAATTGCCCCATCCAAATTGCCCCTATACAATATGTGTATCTGTGGAAATGAGTGTGTGCCTGGTGAAGGATTGGCATCCTGTCCTGGGTGTATTTGCTCAGAGCCCGAAACATACTCCTCTGGATGCCCCCCCCCCCCCCGACCCTAGTAGAGGATTAAGCAAAATTGCCCCTATCCAAATTGCCCCTATATAATGTCTGTATGAATGAGTGTGTGCTCAGTGATGACTGCCCAGCACCCCAAATCTACTGGTTTGGGTGACATTCATGCAGAAATGGGGGAAATAAAAGGTGATGAGTATCCAGATTTCCACGTTCTACCATGTCCCGATGTTCTCCGGGTTCTCCGGTTTTATCCCATGGTGTGAATTGTCTGCTCTAAATTGCCCCTATGTAGTATGTGTATATCAGTGTGAGCACATGTGAGCCCATTGGAAGCCTTTCCTGAGTATATCTGCCCATCTCCCAAAACATTACCCCCTGGATGGGCATGGGAACCCCCCCACCCGTGACCCCAGCAGAGGATTAAGCAAAATTGCCCCTATCCAAATTGCCCCTATATGTTGTATGTGTCTGTATGAATGAACATTGTGCCCAGTGATGACTGCCCAGCACCCCAAACATGGGGAACCCTTGGAATGGGGAACCCTTGACGTCACCCAAACTTAAGCCCTTTAGTTAAAGGTGAAAATAATAAAGCCTTTAAACTTGTTTCCAGCTAAACAGAAGATGGGATGTAATAACAGCACAGTTTAAACTTCTCGGGAGGCCTGATTGAACCTCCTCTGATTTCCTGTGTTTGCACTATGATAGGGGCAATCTCACCAGTGGAAGCTGGTTTAATCCCACAATGTCAATAAGACGCAGCTGTGTGAATGCCCTCTGAACGGAGCGGCTGACGGGAAGGCTCTGGTGGATGCTCCCGTTTACACGGCGTGCCGTATTAATAAGTGGCTTCGGCTAAAAATAGGCAACGTGGTATTCATGTGCCCGGCAACCGAAAAGCCCGTCGCCTGGTGGAACGACTCGCCTTTTTTAAAGAAGTCTGTCTTTCCTGTGGTTTATTTACAATAATACACAAGTTCCAGTTTCTTATTATGTTTATAAAACGGTTACAAACACTATAATACAATCAAAAAGTTAAAGTGTTCATTAAAAACCAAATTATTAATAATCTGCTCTTCCACGGTCTGTTTTGGATAGTAAACATTGGTTGCTAAGCAACGG
>JAFMOC010000314.1:225000-287500 GCA_019802505.1 Corydoras sp. C115 | reverse complement strand
GGGTTGGCGCCCGAAACGTTCTCCCCTGGATGGGCATGGGGAACCCCACCGCGACCCTAATAGAGGATAAAGCAGAAGATAATGAATGAATGAATAAGAACGGCTGACTCGGACCCAACCCGGTCGGGACGCGGAGTGACGAGTTGGAGGGTGACTCAGCGACCGCCTGACGTCTGCAGAAAGGAGGCGATGAATCAAACCGAGAGCGTCGGATCGGCTTGCTCAAGCCACTCGGGGAGAGGAAACGCTCACGCTTCGATGTTCGGTACATGTTCCACGTCCCAGTAGCTACAAAACATACCTCAGTAACCTCCAGGTGGTGAACTACCGCGCGCTGCAGCGGGACTGGAACGTAACATAATGGAACCACAAAAAAAAAAAAAAAAAAAAAAAAAGTATGATGATTCATCCCGTCATGCTTGCTCTGCAGCTTCTTGCAACTTTACGCCACATTTTCAGCGCAAAACTCGCTTGTGTCAGCAAAATCCATGTCGAGTTAAACTTTGGGACACGCTGACATGAGGTTCAGCCATGGCACCCTGCAGAACAGTCCATACAGATGGACGACTTCACAGATTTTCTTAAATGATATTATTATTATCCACTTATTACATCTTATCTCCACAAGGGGCAGCACTCTGGCATTGTGTCGTCCTCTCAGTGCGGGGGAGCCGGGTTCGATTCCCTCAGGACCCACATGGATAACTTAAGTGGACATGGAAAGAAAGCCCCCCCGACACGGGGAGAGCATGAAAAGTCAGCGCACCCGGTGGCGGGAAAAGGAATTACATTCACACCCATCATATAGAACGACGGCGTAAGCCCACTATAAGTAATTTAAATTTTAATGGGTGGGGTGGCGTTATTTCTGCGTCTTAAGCAAAATGCGTGTCGGGTTAACCTTCGGGACACGCCGACATGTCCATATAGATGTATGACTTCACGTATTTTCTTAAATTATATTATTATTATCCACATATTACATCATATCTCCACAGGGGGCAGCACTCTGGCATTGTGTCGTCCTCTCAGTGCGGGGGAACCGGGTTCGATTCCCTCAGGACCCACATGGATAACTTAAGTGGACATGGAAAGTAAGCCCCCCCGACACGGGGAGAGCATGAAAACTCAGCGCACCCGGTGGCGGGAAAAGGAATTACATTCACACCCATCATATAGAACGACGGCGTAAGCCCACTATAAGTAATTTAAATTTTAATGGGTGGGGTGGCGTTATTTCTGCGTCTTAAGCAAAATGCGTGTCGGGTTAAACTTTGGGACACGCCGACATGTCCATATAGATGTATGACTTCACGTATTTTCTTAAATTATATTATTATTATCCACATATTACATCATATCTCCACAAGGGGCAGCACTCTGGCATTGTGTCGTCCTCTCAGTGCGGGGGATCCGGGTTCGATTCCCTCAGGACACACATGGGTAACTTCAGTGGACATGGAAAGAAAGCCCCCGACACGGGGACAGCATGAAAACTCAGCGCACCCGGTGGCGGGAAAAGGAATTACATTCACACCCATCATATTGAACGATGACGTAAGTCCACTATAAGTAATTTTAATGGTTGGGGTGGCGTTATTTCTGCGTCTTAAGCAAAATGCGTGTCGGGTTAACCTTCGGGACACGCCGACATGTCCATATAGACGAATGACTTCATGTATTTTCTTAAATTATATTATTATTATTGACTTATTACATCATATTTCCACAAGGGGCAGCACTCTGGCATTGTGTCGTCCTCTCAGTGCGGGGGAGCCGGGTTCGATTCCCTCAGGACCCACATGGATAACTTCAGTGGACGTGGAAAGAAAGCCCCCCGACACAGGGACAGCATGAAAACTCAGCGCACCCGGTGGCGGGAAAGGGAATTACATTCACACCCATCATATAGAACGATGACGTAAGTCCACTATAAGTAATTTTAATGGTTGGGGTGGCGTTATTTCTGCATCTTAAGCAAAATCCGTCTCGGGTTAACCTTCGGGACACGCCGACATGTCCATACAGATGAATGACTTCATGCATTTTCTTAAATTATATTATTATTATCGACTTATTACATCATATTTCCACAAGGGGCAGCACTCTGGCATTGTGTCGTCCTCTCAGTGCGGGGAATCCGGGTTCGATTCCCTCAGGACACACATGGGTAACTTCAGTGGACATGGAAAGAAAGCCCCCTGACGCGGGGAGAGCATGAAAACTCAGCGCACCCGGTGGCGGGAAAGGGAATTACATTCACACCCATCATATAGAACGACAACGTAAGCCCACTATAAGTCATTTTAATTTTAATGGTTGGGGTGGCGTTATTTCTGCGTCTTAAGCAAAATGCGTGTCGGGTTAACCTTCGGGACACGCCGACATGTCCATATAGATGTATGACTTCAAGTATTTTCTTAAATTATATTATTATTATCGACTTATTACATCATATTTCCACAGGGGGCAGCACTCTGGCATTGTGTCGTCCTCTCAGTGCGGGGGAGCCGGGTTCGATTCCCTCAGGACCCACATGGATAACTTAAGTGGACATGGAAAGTAAGCCCCCCCCGACACGGGGAGAGCATGAAAACTCAGCGCACCCGGTGGCGGGAAAAGGAATTACATTCACACCCATCATATAGAAAGATGACGTAAGTCCACTATAAGTAATTTTAATGGTTGGGGTGGCGTTATTTCTGCGTCTTAAGCAAAATGCGTGTCGGGTTAAACTTCGGGACACGCCGACATGTCCATTCAGATGAATGACTTCATGTATTTTCTTAAATTATATTATTATTATCGACTTATTACATCATATTTCCACAAGGGGCAGCACTCTGGCATTATGTCGTCCTCTCAGTGCGGGGAATCCGGGTTCGATTCCCTCAGGACACACATGGGTAACTTCAGTGGACATGGAAAGAAAGCCCCCCGACACAGGGACAGCATGAAAACTCAGCGCACCCGGTGGCGGGAAAGGGAATTACATTCACACCCATCATATAGAACGACGGCGATTTGAATGGGCGGGGTGGCGCTATTTCTATGATTCAGAGAGAGACTTGTTGTGTGGATATAAAGCCTCAGTGTGAGCGTCACACACTAGCTCGTGTCAGGTTCGAAGGGGTGGGGCGTCCGAGGTGTGGGTTAGCTATCGACAGACGAGGACACACTGAACAAATGCCCCCTTGCAGACGCCGGCCGCTGGGGTGTTGTCCCAGTCTGGCCACAGGAGACTCGGGTTCGAGTCCTGAGGTCGTTAAGTGAGACGCGCCGTCACGCGCCGCCTGCCTTGGGAGACACGGGTGCTTAATAGTGAGCGTCGCTATCGCCACCATCCGTACGGCATCGATCCTGCTCATTACGCCGACTGATTACATTTCCAGGGCCCGAAATAAACGAGCCACAGTCGGGAATAGTGCGAGGACTGTTCCGTTTGCCCTCCCCGGCTTCTCCGGGAGGAAAATGATCCGAATGAGAATAAAGGCAGGTTAGTCTTACTTTAGCAAAGCCACACTTGCGCTCCTGTCGCAGCTATTTTTAACGGCAGCTAATTGCCCCGGGGCTGCAGACCTGGACACATGTCCAACATCCACCACAGACAGACATCTGGGAAAGGCACCAGCCAGACACGAGTCAGACCTTTCTGGATTTCTGCGCCGACGTCGTTGCAGCTCGACGGGTTATTTGCGCTCAGGGGTAATTAAAATTTGCTTGAATGTAGCGCGCGTTAACTGTGAAGCTACGATGTTTTGAATAATGCCGAAGGTGTGCGAAGCACATGATGATGTAAGAGGTGCACGAAGGTCATAAAACCTAGGGGTGAGCTGCAATATTCGCTGATTCGACGATTCGATTCGGAGAACCGTAGTCGACTATGAACCTCATAGTCGAATGTACCATTTTGACCACATGGGGGCGCCCATGGCTGCTGCTAAGCATTAGTTTTTACATGAAATGTCTTCGTTTTCGTTATATATATAGCCTTTTGTCAAATAAAATCATCCTAATTTTTAGGTTTTTAGGTTTTTCCTTTGAAGTGGAAAAAAGTCCAGAACGGGGATCCCATTTACGGTGCTCTAGAAAAACAAGTAAAATATTTTTTAAAAATATCTTTTTTAAAAACCACGCTTATAGCGCCATCTTGTGGTGAAATTTTAACTGATTCGACTATCAGTCGACTATAGGGAAAATCTGACGAATCAGATTCGACTATGAAAATCCTTAGTTGAAGACACCCCTACATAAAACATATCGTCACTACGGACAACGGGAGGCGAAAGTCACGCATTATAAAGAATTTTTACTAATTATCTGATTAGAATCCATCCATCCATTACTTTACCCTTAATCTTCTACTAGGGTGGTGGGTGGGTGGGGGGGGGGTTCCCTATGCCCATCCAGGGGAGAACGTTTCGGGCGCAGGACAGGGCGCCAACCTATCACTGGACACACTCACTCACACAGACACACTCTATATGGGGCAATTTGGAGAATTCAATTGACCTTGATCCATGTTTTTGAAATGTGGGAGGAAAGCGGAGAACCCGGAGGAAACCCACGCGGACACGGGGAGATATGGATCCAGATTGGGATTCGAACTGGGAATCCCTAGGACTTAGAGGAGAACATGCCAACCACTCAGCCGCAGTGCCATAATCTGATTAGATTCTGCTTATTCCTCTATTATGGGCGCCGGGGGAAGGGGGTCGGGCACCGATCCATCACCGGGACACACTCATTCACACAGACACACAATTGAATTTTCATAGGGGCAATTTGGCAGCCACATCCATCCATCATCTTCCACTTTATCCTCTACTAGAGTCGCAGGGGGGGGGGGGGGAGTGTCCATGGTCATCCAGGGGAGAACGTTTCGGGCGCTGGGCAGATACACCCAGGACAGGACGCCAACCTATCACTGGACACACACTCACTCACACAGACACACTCTATATGGGGCAATTTGGAGAATTCAATTGACCTTGATCCATGTTTTTGGACTGTGGGAGGAAACCGGAGAACCCGGAGGAAACCCACGCAGACATGGAGTGAACATGGAAACTCCACCCAGATTGGGATTCGAACCGGGAATCCCCAGCGCTGAGAGGAGAACATGCCAAACACTAAGCCACCCTCTTATCTTAGGCTCATTTAAACTCATCTCATTATCTTCTGCTTAATCCTCTATTACACAATCCCCATGCCCATCCAGGGGAGAACATTTCGGGCACTGGGCAGGGCATCAATCCATAGCTGGGCATACACACACACACACACACACACACACACACACACTATATAGGGGCAATCTAAACAGGGGCAACCAATTCACCTTGAATCTATGCTTTTGGACGCTATTTGTAAACCCGGTGTGGTATATAGCACGTTCTCCTCTCAGCGCTACGGATTCAGGTTCGAATCCTGATCTGGGTGGAGTTTCCATGTTCTCCCCATGTTCCCTCCAGGTTCTCCGGTTTCCTCCCACAGTCCAAAAACATGGATCAAGGTCAATTAAATGCCACAAATTGCCCCATAGAGAGTATGTTTGTGAGAGTGAGTATGGATCGGACCCGGTCCTGGGTGTATCTGCCCAGCGCCGAAACGTTCTCCCCTGGATGGTTCTCCCCCCCGCGACCCTAATAGAGGATTAAGCGGACATATCCAGACATACCATGACGTTTGGCTTTGGTGCAGCAGAACTCTGCTCCTGCACACGTTCTACACCTGATAATTACCCTGTAAGTTGAATCAGGTGCATTAGGGCAACCGCGCTGGACTCTGCCCCTCCACGACTGAAGAGGTTCACCTCCAGGCTATATAACGCAAACAGTAGTTCATTATCAGTGCAGCGCGGTGCACTTACCTACCAAAATAAACGATACATCATCAGTCACCTCCCAGTGCCAGAGGTTAGCCGCATTCCATAGACGGGTGTTTATCCCGAGCCTAACCTGCACGCTTAGATACGTTCAATCTTTAAACCTACATTTCTTTTTTATCTCCACAGTAAAAAAAATTCACAGCACACGCGAATCCGCATTTGCATAGATTCAAATAACAGAAGGAGCCGTGGCCAAGAAAACATTCACTACGATCACTAACCACGGACTGACTCCTGATTCCTGATTCATTGCAAATTCCACCTCGGGAACGCCGACATTCCACTCGTGCCATGCAGCAGAGACGGACGGGGACGAGGAAAGGAAGGATGAGAAGTCCGAGAGAGGAAGTGGAACAGGATGAGGCCTCTCTCAAAACGGGAGATTTAAAAGCGACATAACGACAAAGTGATAAAGCGTTCTGTTTTGCCTACAGTGTGTCCTACATATTTAACAGTAACACACACACACACACACACACACACACACACACATATATATATTATATAAGATATATATAATATATAATACATATAATATATAATACACACACACACACATATATTTATTATATAAGATATATATAATATATAATACACATATAATATATAATACACACACACACACACATATTTATTATATAAGATATATATAATATATAATACACATATAATATATAATACACACACACACACACACATATTTATTATATAAGATATATATAATATATAATACACATATAATATATAATACACACACACACACACACACATATATTTATTATATAAGATATATATAATATATAATACACATATAATATATAATACACACACACACATATATATATATATATATATATATATATATATATATATATATATATATATATATATATATATATATATATAAAGCATTCTGTTTTGCCTACAGTGTCCTCCATATTCAACAGTAACACACACACGCACACACATATATATTATATAAGATATATATAATATATAATACACACACATATACTCTATATATATATATATATATATATATATATATATATATATATATATATATATAAAAGCATTCTATTTTGCCTACAGTGTGTCCTCCATATTTAACCCATCCATGCAGTAACACACACACACACACATATATATATATATATATATATATATATATATATAATATATATATATATATATATATATATATATATATATATATATATATGTACACATACACAAAGTAAGCACACATTCGTGGAGCAGTGTCCAGCCCTGTATACAGCGCTAAGCGAGAGGGGGGGGGGGCATTTCAGCCGGAGCACATGATGGGACCGGGGATCGAACCGGGGACCTTTAGGTCACAAGACTGGTTTCTTAACCACAAGCCTACGGCTGCACTGAATAAGCCAAAGAAGCTAAGCGTACGGCAGTATGACATCATTGTGACTCTATAGTACAGTACAATATGCAGATTTTATAAAACAGACAGTTCCGGTCCTTCAATCTGATTGGCTGGGCCGTTTGGCCATCTGTGACATTATTGACAATAACACACACCTCAGACTGCTTCACATTCATATCAATCAATTTTAGTTTTAAATACTAAAATACAGATTAATATAAACATCGAGTCGAGTCCTGATGAGCACTAAAGCTGTTTTTTTATAAACCGCGTTCTGTAATTTGGCCACTAGATGGCGGTTTTTGGTTGTTAGAGAAACCAATCTGATAATCCTGCTACTCAGCGATCAGTGTTGACTTGAAAAAAAAAAAAACAGACTAGATTTGGTTGTGGATAACCAGATGATTTTGTCCTCAATAAAGACATTTCTGAAACCTTGTTTTTATTTATTATACTGCGTTTCTAAAGAACGGACTACATGGTGGGACTGGGAATCAAATGACTTTGTTAGTGCGCTTTAGTATGTTCTCTGATGATCAGGAACCCCACTGGGAGGTGTGTTGTGCTGGTACGAGTGGATCAGACACAGCAGTGCTGCTGGACAGAGAACAGTCCACCAATCAGAACATACAGGGGTCTGATCCACTCGTACCATCATCCACCACCCTAATAATACCTGCTCTGTGGGAGGGCAGATCATCAGAGAACATACTAAAGCATACTAATGTAGTATGTAGAGGAACAGATGGACTACAGAATGGAACTGTAGAACTACAAAGACCATCTATATCATAAGTGGGGGAATTTTTTTTTTTTAATAAAAAAAAAAACACAAAAAAAAAACAAAAAATATATATATATATATATATATATAAATATTCATTAATACTCTAATATTCATTCATTCCATTATCTCCCCGTTTCCTCTATTAGGGGTCGCGGTGGGGTTCCCCATGCCCATCCATGGGAGAACGTCTCGGGGCGCTGGGCAGATAGACCCCAGGACAAAGGGCGCAATCCATCGCTGGGCACACACTTACACACTCAACAACACACTCTATATGGGGCAATTTAGAGAACTCAATTAACTTGATCCATGTTTTTGTGGACTGATGGGAGGAAACCGGAGAACCCGGAGGAAACCCACACGGACACGGGGGGGGCGCGAGAACATGGAAACTCCACCCAGTATGGAGATTCGAAACCGGGAATCCCTAGCGCTGAGAGGCGAACGTGCTAACCACTAAGCCACCCCGTGCCGCTATATATATATATATATATATATATATATATAATATATATATATATATATATATATATATATATATATATTATATATATATATAGATATATACACACAAAATATTATTTACGTAACTAAAACATTTTCTGTATTCTTGACAAAATATGCCTTTAAAATAAGACAGGTTTGAACAGAAACTAATGGCACAAACATTCACCTTAAAGCACGGCGCTTTGCTTTGAACAAATCTCGAGGCTTCACAAGAACTGTTTGCACAAAAATCAATCAGTATGATCGGGAGGCCCCGATCAGGCGGCGAGTCTATATCCACCAGTTAAAAGACATGCACTCGGGCTGCGGGTTCAAACCAATATTTACCGCTTCGAACGCTGCATCCTACAGTACTACTGTTTTTGGACTTCGAAGGAAGGGGCAGGTTGGGGCACATGGTTTCTGGGTAAGTGATGATACTAAGAACAGTAATTATAGTTTGTACGCACAAATTGGGGCATATGCAGCGTTCTGCCATGGGGCTGCCATTTTAGATGGAGATGGTAAACACCCCCCCCCCCCCCTCCCCCTCCTCCCGGGAAAAAGAAAAAATAAGGGTTGGGAACCAACCAGCGTTTCTGTTTTTAACAATGGACGTGGAAGCAGGTCGCAACCTGTGGAAGGAACGAAATGCAAGATAGTGGGAGTTCCACTCATGAAAACACAGGCGGCATGGGAGGCGCGAGGTGACGCCGAGATCCCGCCCGCTTTGTTTTGTTTCCGCCACACGAGCCGCTTCGGGAGACTGGCGTACCGACGCGTCAATGAATCATTGAGACAAAAATGAGAGCACATGTGGGCACACGGTTAATCTGGCCGACTGGCTCGGCTCAGGAATTTAGCATGCGAAAAAAACACCATGCCATGCTTGAGACACACACACACACACACACACACACACACACACACACACCACACACACCCGAAAAGCTGGAGCGCTGGTAAAAACAGCCTCCTTTCAACTCATTTTCAAAGGTGTTGAGCCGCCACTGAGCTTTAAAAACAGTTCACCATGCAGAAAAAATAAATATAAAATTCTTAAATCTGATTGGCTGAGCCGTTTAACCAGCCGTGACATTATAGTCAATAACGCACACCTCTGAGCACTTCACATTCATATCAATGCTCCATTCATGCATCCTTTATCTTCTGCTTTATCCTCTACTGGGGGGGCGGGTTGGGCGGGTTGCCCAGGACAGGCTGCCAATCAATCACTGGACACACACTCACTCACTCACACAAACACACTCTCTATGGGGCAATTGGAACATTCAGTTGACCTTGGATTTGAATTCCAATCTGGGTGGAGTTTCCATATTCTCCCCGTGTCCACGTGGGTTTCCTCCAGGTTCTCCGCTTTCCTCCCACAACTGCACACCGCCATGAGTCGGACCTAACGCCTCATTCCCGTGATTTATTCACGATAATGCAACGGTTCGAAATTCCCGGTTCGAATCCCAATCTGGGTGGAGTTTCCATGTTCTCCCCGTGGGTTTCCGCCGGGTTCTCCGGTTTCCTCCCACAGTCCAAAAATATGGATTAAGGTCAATTGAGTTCTCCAAATTGCCCCATATAGACTGTGTGTGTGTGAGTGAGTGTGTCCAGTGATAGATTGCCCCCCTGTCCTGGGTGTATCTGCCCAGCGCCCAAAACGTTCTCCCCTGGATGGACATGGGGAACCCCACCGTGACCCTAATAGAGGATAAAGTGGAAGATAATGAATGAATATATATATATAGTGTGTGTGTGTGTGTGTGTGTGTGTGTGTGTGTGTGTGTGAGAGTGAGTGTGTGCCCAGTGATAGATTTCCTCCCACAGTCCAAAAACATGGATTCAAGGTGAATTGGTTGTTCTAAATTGGCTCTATATAATGTGCGTGTCTTTTTGCATGATTGTGTGTCCACCTGGGTTTCCTCCGGGTTCTCCGGTTTCCTCCCACAGTCCAAAAACATGGATCAAGGTCAATTGAGTTCTCCAAATTGCCCCATATAGAGTGTGTGTGTGTGTGAGTAAGTGTGTGCCCAGTGATGGATTGGCGTCCTGTCCTGGGTGTATCTGCCCAGCGCCCGAAACGTTCTCCCCTGGATGGGCATGGGGAACCCCCCCCCCCCCCCCCCCCCCCGCGACCCTAATAGAGGATAAAGTGGAAGATAATGGATGGATGAATGGAGTTGCTGTTACAAACCAAAACTGAGCGGAATAAGAGCCAGAGACAGAGGGTGTGAGAGAGCGAGAGAGAGAGAGAGAGAGAGACAGAGTGTGTGTGTGAGAGAGAGAGAGAGAGAGGAGCACAACGAAACCAGATGCCATAGTAGACACGTAAAAAAGATGTCAAAGGAATTCCACAGTGTGTGCCAGATAAGCCCTGAGCAGCGGAGCGTTCCTTCCGAGCGGAACGCGTTCCTTTTTGTTCCGAACACAAAGTGAGCGAAGGCGGACGAGAGCGTTTCGGAACGCGGCCCGGTTCACGTTCTCGCATCTGTACATGTGACCCAATCTGTACATGTGAAGTTCTGGATGTCATGCCATGCCGATGTGTGTATGTGTATGTGTGTGTGTGTGTATGTGTATGTGTGTGTGTGTGTGTGTGTGTGTGTGTGTGTGTGTGTGTCTGTGTGCGTGTGAGCCCGAAGCAAACCCGGCAGTGTGTGTGAACTGCGTGTGTGTCATAATGGTGGGCCAGCCTGACAGGCACCACTCATAATCGCTTTAGGGCAGGAGTTGAACAACAATGTGGAGAGTCTAATGCCTGTGGTTTCAGCCCTTGGCGGCAAATGGGCTCGTAAAAAAAAAAAATAAAAAAATAAAAAAAAAAAAGAAACGACTGCTCAACTCTTCGACGTCCACAACGTCTGCGCTCGGAGACGGCGTCCAGCGTGCCACCGCAGTCATTACACCCGACGCTTTCCGTTTCGGCTCGGTAAGCCGTCTCGTCGATATTTAGAAAGAAAGCTGAAAGCGCCCAATTATCAGATTAAGCACTAGGGATTCCTATGTCCGCGTGGGTTTCCTCCGGGTTCTCCGGTTTGCTCCCACAGTCCAAAAATCAAGGTCAATTGAATTGCCCCATATAGAGTGTGTGTGTGTGAGTGAGTGTGTGTCCAGCGATAGGTTGGCGTCCTGTCCTGGGTGTATCTGCCCCCGTGACCCTAGTACTGAATGAATGAATAATTACAGCAGCGGCGGCATGGTGGCTTAGTGGTTGGCATGTTCTCCTCTCAGCACTAGGGATTCCCGGTTCGAATCCCCATCTGGGTGGAGTTTCCATGTTCTCCCCTTGTCCACATGGGTTTCCTCTGGGTTCTACGGTTTCCTCCCGCAGTCCAAAAACATGGATCAAGTTAATTGAGTTCTCCAAATTGCCCCATATAGAGTGTGAGTGTCCAGTGATAGATTGGCGTCCTGTCCTGGGTGTATCTGCCCAGCACCCGAAACGTTCTCCCCTGGATGGGCATGGGGAACCCCCCCCCCACGAACCTAGTAGTGAATGAATGAATAATTACAGCAGCGGCGGCATGGTGGCTTAGTGGTTCCCGGTTCGAATCCCCATCTGGGTGGAGTTTCCATGTTCTCCCCTTGTCCACATGGGTTTCCTCTGGGTTCTACGGTTTCCTCCCGCAGTCCAAAAACATGGATCAAGTTAATTGAGTTCTCCAAATTGCCCCATATAGAGTGTGAGTGTCCAGTGATAGATTGGCGTCCTGTCCTGGGTGTATCTGCCCAGCGCCTGAAACGTTCTCCCCTGGATGGGCATGGGGAACCCCCCCCCCCCACGAACCTAGTAGTGAATGAATGAATAATTACAGCAGCGGCGGCATGGTGGCTTAGTGGTTCCCGGTTCGAATCCCCATCTGGGTGGAGTTTCCATGTTCTCCCCATGTCCACATGGGTTTCCTCCGTGTTCTCCAGTTTCCTCCCACAGTCCAAAAACATGGCTCAAGGTCAATTGAATGCTCCAAATTGCCCCATATATGCCCATATGCTCTACAGTGTGTGAGTTTGTGTGAGTGAGTGTGTTGATAGATTGCCGTCCTGTTCTGGGTGTATCTGCTCAGCGCCCGAAACGTTCTCCCCTGGATGGGCATGGGGAACCCCCCCCCCCCCCCGCGACCCTAATAGAGGATAAAGTGGAAGCTAATGGATGGGTGTGCGATCAGGCCCTGTTTGAGACCGAACCTCCAACAGCGATGACCAACACGCGTACCGCGGACGGCAGACGGAGCGTTCCCGCAGAACCGCTGATGTAGCCCAGAGCACTAAAACGCGGCGGCGCTTTCTCCTCCTCGTGTTTCTTTTTCTGCTCCATTTAGGAAAGTGTCTGATGGCGAGAATAGACATATTGGAGCACTTAAAAAGCTAGCAGTGGAAGTGTGAGTCAGGGTGAGTCACTGAGCTGTTTTGGTGAATGGAGAGGAGAAGCGTGCGAGCCGAGCCGAGCCGAGCCGATGTGTCGGTGGCTGCAGGCCTGACTGCTGTTGCCCCAACTGTCTATCCTATCCCGGGACACATAAACAAACGTTTTATTTATTTCAACTACTTTTTTTTTTTTCCCCCCCAAATTACGAAACTCCACCATTCTGAGTTCTTTCATGTCAGATTTAGGGGGTAGATTTACAGGGCATGCTGTTGTAATTATCCATCCATCCATTATCTTCCATTTTATCCTCTAGTAGGGTCGCGGGGGGGGGGGGGGGGGGGGGGTGGCATCCAGGGGAGAACGTTCCGGGCACTGGACAGATACACCCAGGACAGGGCGCCAATCTATTGCTGAGCACACACTCACTCACACACACACACTCTATATGGGGCAATTTGGAGAATTCAATTGACCTTGATCCATGTTTTGGGACTGTGGGAGGAAACCGGAGAACCCGGAGGAAACCCACACGGACACGGGGAGAACATGGAAACTCCACCCAGATTGCGATTGGAACTGGGAATCCCTAGCGCTGAGAGGAGAACATGCTAAACCACTAACCCACCGTGCTGCCATTCATCTCATTATCTTTTGCTTAATCGTATACTATGGACTACGCACATCGATGGGCATCTATATGGGGCAATTTGGAGACTGTGGGAGGAAACCGGAGAACCCAGAGGAAACCTACGTGGACACGGGGAGAACATGGAAACTCCACCCAGATTGCGATTTGTACCGGGAGTGCCTAGCGCTGAATGGAGAACATCTTTCTTTTATTCATTCTCTACTAGGGTCGCGGGGGGGGTTCCTCATGCCCATCCAGGGGAGAACGTTTCGGGCGCTGGGCAGATACACCCAGGACAGGACGCCAATCTATTGCTGAGCACACACTCACTCACACAGACACACTCTATATGGGGCAATTTGGAGAATTCAATTGACTTGATCCATGTTTTGGGACTGTGGAAGGAAACCGGAGAACCCGGAGGAAACCCACATGGACACGGGGAGAACATGGAAATTCCACCCAGATGGGGATTCGAACCCGGAATCCCTAGTGCTGAGAGGAGAACATGCTAAACCACTAAGCCACCGTGACACCCCTGATTGCACACTTCACTATTAAAGACACTATAATGCTGATATATATGAGCAATTTAGAGCAGGCAATTCACCTTGAATCCATGTTTTTGGATTGTGGGAGGAAACATCCATCCATTATCTCCCGCTTTAACCTCTATTAGGGTCGTGGGGGGGGGGGTTCCCCATACCCATCCAGGGGAGAACTTTTCGGGCGCTGGGCAGATACACCCAGGACAGGGCGCCAATCTATCGCTGGGCACACACTCACTCACACAGACACACTCTATATGGGGCAATTTGGAGAATTCAATTGACTTGATCCATGTTTTGGGACTGTGGGAGGAAACCGGAGAACCCGGAGGAAACCCACACGGACACGGGGAGAACATGGAAACTCCACCCCGATTGGGATTGAAACTGGGAATCCCTAGTGCTGAGAGGAGAACATGCTAAACCACTAAGCCACCGTGCCGCCATTCATCTCATTATCTTTCGCTTAATCGTATACTATGGACTAACGACACGGGGGGGGGGGGGGGGGGGGGGGGGGGGGGGGGGGGGGGGGGGGGGGGGGGGGGGGGGGGGGGGGGGAGGAGGGGGGGGGGGGGGGGGTTCCCCATACCCATCCAGGGGAGAACGTTTGGGCGCTGGGCAGATACACCCAGGACAGGACGCCAATCCAGGGCACTCACACAGACACATACTCTATAGGGGCAATTTAAAGCAGCCAATTCACTAGTTTTCAGACTGTGGGAAGAAAAAGGAGAACCTGGTTCCCCAGCGCTGAGAGGCCAAAGTGCTGCCCTTAATAAAAATGTATATATTGGACCAACTATGTGTTTATGGTTAGTTACGTAGCGTTATTAAATACGTTAAATATGTGTTAATGGAACGAGCGGAGCACAACAGGGAACGCGTTGGAACCCTGAACGCATTCTTCATTTACAGTGACATTGTGGGCAGGAACTTGTGGTCTACCCTAATTGAACAGTGGCTCGTTTTAGAGTCAGACTGGAACACTGAGCTCCTTCATTCTAGTCTCGGGCCGTTCCTTCGCAGAACGCGTTAGAACCCACCGGGGGTGTGGAAACGCTGGCGGGGGGCTGAGAGCTAGGGGTGCGAATCTCTCAGTGTCTGCCGATTCCATTCGATTCCGATATTCGAGCTCACGATCCGATTCAGAATCGATTTTTTTCAGTTCTAATGTTCTTTAAATCTTGTTTGCATCATGTGATTGACGCGAGGAACCGACGATGTAAACCGATAGAACATTTATTTAAAACAATACTTTCAGGTTCCTTCCGGAATTTTGCATCATTTTATATTCCATCCATCCGTCCATCATCTTCTGCTTTATCCTCTATTAGGGTCGCGGGGTGGTTCCCCATGTCCATCCAGGGGAGAACGTTTCGGGCGCTGGGCAGATACACCCAGGACAGGACACCAACCTATCACTGGACACACACTCAATCACACAGACACACTCTATATGGGGCAATTTGGAGAACTCAATTGACTTGATCCATGTTTTTGGACTGTGGGAGGAAACCGGAGAACCTGAGGAAACCCACGCGGACACCGGGAGGACATGGAAACTCCCATAGTGGGATCCCAGAGTGGGATTCAAACCGGGAATCCCTAGCGCTGAGAGGAGAACATGCTAAACCACTAAGCCACCGTGTCGCCCCACTCCATACCATCCATCCATCATTATCTCCCGCTTTACCCTCTATTAGGGTCGCGGGGGGGTTCTCCATGCCCATCAAGGGGAGAACGTTTCAGGCGCTGGGCAGATACACCCAGGACAGGACACCAATCTATCACTGGACACACCCTCACTCACACAGACACACTCTATATGGGGCAACTTGGAGAACTCAGTTGACTTGATCCATGCCCTTGGACTGTGGGAGGAAAGCGGAGAACCCGGAGGAAACCCACGCGGACACGGGGAGGACATGGAAACTCCACCCAGATTGGGATCCGAACCCGCTAACGCTGAGAGGAGAACATGCCAACCACTAAGCCACTAGAAAATAGGCGGAGCTCCCAGTCGCAATTGAAAAGCATTGTGGGTAATGTAGTCATCAGGAAACGGTGTTAGAAAAAGAATTCGATCGGTCATTAAAGACTTCGGTCATTAAAGACTTCGGTCATTAAAGACTTCGGTCATTAAAGACTTGGTCATTAAAGACTTCGGTCATTAAAGACTTCGGTCATTAAAGACTTCGGTCATTAAAGACTTCGGTCATTAAAGACTTCGTCATTAAAGACTTTGGTCATTAAAGACTTCGGTCATTAAAGACTTTGGTCATTAAAGACTTCTTGTCATTAAAGACTTCTTGTCATTAAAGACTTCGGTCATTAAAGACTTCGGTCATTAAAGACTTCGGTCATTAAAGACTTCGGTCATTAAAGACTTCGGTCATTAAAGATTAAAGACTTTGGGTCATTAAAGACTTCGGTCATTAAAGACTTCGGTCATTAAAGACTTCGGTCATTAAAGACTTCTTGTCATTAAAGACTTCAGTCATTAAAGACTTTGGTCATTAAAGACTTTGGTCATTAAAGACTTCTTGTCATTAAAGACTTCGGTCATTAAAGACTTCGGTCATTAAAGACTTCGGTCATTAAAGACTTCGGTCATTAAAGACTTTGGTCATTAAAGACTTCTTGTCATTAAAGACTTCGGTCATTAAAGACTTCGGTCATTAAAGACTTCTTGTCATTAAAGACTTCGGTCATTAAAGACTTTGGTCATTAAAGACTTCTTGTCATTAAAGACTTCGGTCATTAAAGACTTCGGTCATTAAAGACTTCGGTCATTAAAGACTTCGGTCATTAAAGACTTCGGTCATTAAAGACTTCGGTCATTAAAGACTTCGGTCATTAAAGACTTCGGTCATTAAAGACTTCGGTCATTAAAGACTTCGGTCATTAAAGACTTCGGTCATTAAAGACTTTGGTCATTAAAGACTTCGGTCATTAAAGACTTTGGTCATTAAAGACTTTGGTCATTAAAGACTTCTTGTCATTAAAGACTTCGGTCATTAAAGACTTCGGTCATTAAAGACTTCGGTCATTAAAGACTTCGGTCATTAAAGACTTTGGTCATTAAAGACTTCTTGTCCTTAAAGACTTCTTGTCCTTAAAGACTTTGGTCATTAAAGACTTCGGTCATTAAAGACTTTGGTCATTAAAGACTTTGGTCATTAAAGACTTCGGTCATTAAAGACTTCGGTCATTAAAGACTTTGGTCATTAAAGACTTCGGTCATTAAAGACTTCGGTCATTAAAGACTTCGGTCATTAAAGACTTCGGTCATTAAAGACTTTGGTCATTAAAGACTTTGGTCATTAAAGACTTCGGTCATTAAAGACTTCGGTCATTAAAGACTTCGGTCATTAAAGACTTTGGTCATTAAAGACTTCGGTCATTAAAGACTTTGGTCATTAAAGACTTCTCCCCGTAGCAGAACCGCTGGACGTCAGTCAGTGCGATGATGCTGATTCTAAACATTAGTGTTTACGCCACGCGGGGCTCTTCAGAGGCGGCCGCTGGAGCGCTCACAAACTTAATAAGGCCTAATGTTCTCCCCATGACTTCCACAATTTTGGAAAGTGATCTAGAGCCGACGTCACTCTGCGCTCACACACACAAGCGCTTATTCAGCGGCGGGGGTCGTGTCAGGTGAACTGTATTGAGTTGGAATGCAGTGGTCAGCCAACCATCTCTCAGCGCTGGGGATCCACGTTCTCATCCCCAGGATCTGGGTGAAGTTTCGGTGTGTCCACGTGGGTTTCCTCCCACGGTCCTAAATCCCACGGGATTGGCTGCTCTAAATTGCCCCTGTCCATCCATCCATTATCTTCCGCTTTATCCTATACTAGGGTCACCCCAGTACACCCAGGACAGGGCGCCAATCTATCGCTGGACACACACACACACTCACACAGACACACTCTATATGGGGCAATTTGGGGAACTCAAATGACTTGATCCATGTTTTTGGACTGTGGGAGGAAACCGGAGAACCCGGAGGAAACCCACGCGGACACGGGGAGGACATGGAAACTCCACCCTGATGGGGATTCGAACCGGGAATCCCTAGTGCTGAGAGGAGAACATGCCAACCACTAAGCCACCGTGCCGCTTAAATTGCCCCTATGTAAATTAAATTGGCCCCTATATAATGTGTGAATGAGTGTGTGTCCAGTGATAGATTGGTGTCCTGTCCTGGGTGTATCTGCCCAGCGCCCGAAACGTTCTTCCCTGGATGGACATGGGGAGGATAGGTGTAGGTATATATATATATATATATATAATATATATATATATATATATATATATATATATATATATATATATATAGCACGTCCGCCTCTCAGCGCTAGGGATCCGGGTTCGAATCTCACAGTGTCTGCATGGGTTGTCTCCGGGTTCTCTGGTTTCCTCCCATGGTCCAAAAACATGGATTAAAAGTGAATTGGATGCTCTAAATTCCCACTATTCAAATTGCCCCTATATAGTGTGTGTGGCACTGCAGCTTAGTGGTTGGCATGTTCTCCTCTCAGCGCTAGGGATTCCCGGTTCGAATCCCCATCTGGGTGTAGTTTCCATGTTCTCCCCGTGTCCGTGTGGGTTTCCTCCGGGTTCTCCGGTTTCCTCCCACAGTCCAAAAACATGGATTCAAGGTAAACTGGCTGCTCTCAATTGCCCCATCTAAATTGCCCCTATATAATGTGTGTGTGTGTCTGTGCAATTGAATGTGTTCAGCACCCTGTCCTGGGTGTATCTGCCCAGCCCCTGAAACAACATCCCCTGGATGCCCCCCTCCCTCCCCCTCTTAGTAATCCTAGTAGAGGATTAAACAGAATTGCCCCTAAGTCCTAATTGCCCCATCTAAATTAATGAAATAAAATTAGTGTGTGTCTGTGTGAGTGAGTGTGCGCCCTGTCCTGGGTGTATCTGCCCAGTGGCTGAAATGTTCTCCCCTGGATGGGCATGCGGAACCCCCTTCCCCCCCCCTAATACCATATGCTAGAACCTTGATCTAGATTACCGATTGCTTAAATACCTGAGCACATACTAATTTAATGATTCACTAATCCCGGTGTTCCTTGATCGTCGGCGGGACTAACATAGTGAACATACTGTGTGACACACACACACACACACACACACACACACACACACACACACACACACACACACACACACACACACACACACACACAAAGCCTGCCACACTGAATGTTAGGTTACGATGTTCCGTCCCTGGACTTTGGCCAGAAGTGTGCTGAAACAGTGTGTTATGTTGTGGTTCTAACATGAGGCCACGGTACCCCCCCCCTGACGGCGCGTACGAGGCGTGGGAGGGAACCCACTTGCCCCCCTCCTCCCACCCCCACCCCAAAGATCTGCGCACACCGTCCGTCTGTAATGGTGTTTCTACGCTCCGCACATGTTCCGAAGCCCCGGGTCGCCCGATCGGTCCCGTCCGGACGTTCCTGACCTTAGCTTTCGTTTTTCCGAGCGCTGGAACACGGAGCGTGGTCACGCCGTTGCCGCTTCACCCGATTGGCTGACGGGGTAAACAAGGGCCCGTGTTTGCTAAACAACATGCGCCTGCGAGTCAGTGACCTCGGATTTGGATCGCACTACATGACGTACTGTACCAGTTTCTCGGAACGCCTGACGCAGCAAAGCGAGCGCTGTTTGGACGCTTTGAAGATACGCGGCACCCACGACGGCTTGCGCCGCATCCAGGAATCCCTGAGCGCCGCGTTCCTGGAATCGAGAACAGACGAGCACGGGCGTTCAGGAAGGTGCTGACAGGTCGTCCTTCGCTTCCCCACTACGATTCCGGGGGGCGCTCGGCGCTCGTCCAGTATTCCCTTCTCCCGTCCCGTCTTATGAGGTTTGTTTGGTCTGGAGAACCAGCACGGGGACACTCCCAATTTTTCGCCCCTCTGATGAAAAGTAAACACCGTGTAGCAGATATGAAACCGAATTTCCATCCATCCATTATCTTCCACTTTATCCTCTATTAGGGTTGGGGGGGGTTCCCCATGCCCATCCAGGGGAGAACGTTTCGGGCGCTGGGCAGATACACCCAGGACAGGACGCCAATCTATCGCTGGACACACACTCACTGACACACACACTCTATATGGGGCAATTTCGAAAATTCAATTGACTTGATCCATGTTTTTGGACTGTGGGAGGAAAGCGGAGAATCCGGAGGAAACCCACGCGGACACGGGGAGAACATGGAAACTGCACCCAGATTGTGATTCGAACCGGGAATCCATAGTGCTGAGAGGAGAACATGCTAAGCACTAAGCCTAAGGTGAATTGGCTGTTCTAAATTGCCGCTATAAGTGTGTGGGTGAACGTTCCAGGCACTGGGCAGAGGAGAACGTTCCGGGCAGTGGGCACTGGGCAGATACACCCAGGACAAGATGCCAATCTATCACGGGACACACTCACTCACTCACTCACACAGACACACTCTATATGGGGCAATTTGGAGAATTCAATCGACCTTGATCTACGTTTTTGGACTGTGGGAGGAAACCGGAGAACCCGGAGGAAACCCACACGCACACTATTAGTGTGTGGGTGAACGTTCTAGGCACTGGGCAGAGGAGAACGTTCCGGGCAGTGGGCACTGGGCAGATACACCCAGGACAGGGTGCCAATCTATCACTGGACACACACTCACTCACACACACACACACACTCTATATGGGGCAATTTGGAGAATTCAACCGACCTTGATCCATGTTTTTGGACTGTGGGAGGAAACCGGAGAACCCGGAGGAAACCCACGTGGACACGGGGAGAACATGGTAACTCCACGCAGATTGGGATTCAAACCGGGAATCCCTAGCGCTGAGAGGAGAACATGCCAACCACTAAGCCACCGTGCCGCCCATTCAGAAATATACTAAATTGAATAACCTGTGGATGAAAATCTAACAATAACAGATCGCCGTAATCGCTGCCGACGACAAAATTTGCCAAATAACGGAATCGGCATCATTTTCTAAAGGTCATATGGATCAGCCGCGGCACGCTGGTTGGAAAAGCAAATAAGAGCTCGGCGTTCAAGCGAGTGCCAGGAGGCCGACTCGGTCTGTCACCAGGACGTCTGTTGTCTCTCTGCGGAACGTCTGTCAGAACCCTGTTTACTGACTTGGCTGAGCTTCCACTGAAAGGCCGCCCTCGACTCCCTGACAGGTGCCGCCGCCGCGTTTGCCATCGGGGCGGACGGGTTCCTGCGGAACGTAACCTTACGCAACCCGAAAAAAGGTGTCACCTCATGTGAACCAGACACTTGGGGCCTGCGGCTTCGAGGGAGCCACACAAAAGGAACTGTCAGCTAGAACAAGAGAACCACTCGACGGTTAATCACGGGTGTCTGCGCCTCCTCTGATGTTTGGCCGTTTATGCCGAGTCATGTTTACAACGCTGCGGGACGCCGACGAGCGGAGAACAACTAGCAAAATGCGGGATCTATATACCTCGCCGGCCACTTTAACAGGTCCACCTCCTCGGTTCTACCCTCACCGTGTGTTGGTTCAGTTCCACTGATCATACAGATGGACTTTGTAGTTCTACGATTCCATCCTGTAGTCCATCTGGTTGTCCACATACTTTGTAAGACTGCTTTAGTATGTTCTCTGATGATCAGGACCCCCACTGGGAGGTATCAGGGTGGTGGATGATTCCCATGTTTCATGGTGTGTGTGGTGCTGGTACGAGTGGATCAGACACAGCAGTGCTGCTGGACAGAGAACAGTCCACCAATCAGAACATACAGGGGTCTGATCCACTCGTACCATCATCCACCACCCTAATAATACCTGCTCTGTGGGGGTCCAGATCATCAGAGAACATACTAAAGTGGACGAACAGAGTATGTAAAGAACGTACCAGTCAAAAGTTTGGACACGCCCCCTTATTTTCCATCGTCTATTTCCACCACCGATCATATAGATGGACTTTGTAGTTCTACAGTTCCATTCTGTAGTCCATCTGTTCCTCTACATACTACATTAGTCCGCTTTAGTATGTTCTCTGATGATCAGGACCCCCCACAGAGGTATTAGGTATCATTAGGTGTGTTGGATGATGGTACGAGTGGATCAGACCCCTGTATGTTCTGATTGGTGGACTGTTCTCTGTCCAGCAGCACTGCTGTGTCTGATCCACACACCATGAATCATGGGAATCATCCACCACCCTAATACCTCCCAGTGGGGGTCCTGATCATAGGAGAACATACTAAAGCGGACTAACAGAGTATGTAGAGGAACAGATGGACTACAGAATGGAACTGTAGAACTACAAAGACCATCTATATGATCAGTGGAGACACAATAAGCTGTATCTAATAAAATGGCCGGTGTGTGTGTGTGTGTGTGTGTGTGTGTGTGTGTGTGTGTGTGTGTGTGTGTGTTCCCTACAACCGAATGCCTCTATTACTACAACATTTGCCGTACTTACTCTTTAGGACCCTGCAGAGGTTTATATACTCTGTGCAAGTGTTCTTCAGAGAGTTCTTCACAACGGCGAAAAAAGCAAAGCGAGCCAAGTAGCTCTGGACCATCATAGAACAGGACTAATTTGGGTGGTGGATTGTTTATTGTCGGTTCTGCAGTGACACTGATGTGGTGAGGGGGTTCTAGTGCAGCATTTAAACACCTCAGTGACACTGCTGGGATAGGACTAATGCCCCCACCAAATAACCCCTGCTCTGTGGTGCTTCTATTGGGGTTCTGAGCATAGTAAAGGGGACGTACACAGTATGTACTGTAGAACCCAAACAGATGGACTACAGTCTGGAGTTGGAGAACTACAAAGTCCAGCTTGATGGTATACAATAAGTGGAGGAAAAGTGGGCGTGGCCAAACCTTTGACAGATACTGTAGATGCACATTGAAGTTTTACTTTGTTCTGTTAGTCCCCTGTTGGTTCTCTGTTCTCTATTGGTCAGGTGTAGTTTGGGTGGTGGATTGTTGATTGTCGGTTCTGCAGTGACTCTGATGTGGTGAGGGGGTTCTAGTGCAGCATTTCAACACCTCAGTGACACTGCTGGGATAGGACTAATGCCCCCACCAAATAACCCCTGCTCTGTGGTGGTTCTATTGGGGTTCTGACCATTAGAACAGAGTAAAGGGGACGTACACAGTATGTACTGTAAAACACAAACAGATGGACTAGGTAGATGGGTAGATGCATATTGAAGTTTAACTTTGTTCTGTTAGTCCCCTGTTGGTTCTCTGTTCTCTATTGGTCAGGTGTAGTTTGGGTGGTGGATTGTTGATTGTCGGTTCTGCAGTGACACTGATGTGGTGAGGGGGTTCTAGTGGCCCGGATTGGTACCCCCTCCCCCTGCTTCCCTCACATTTTTGTATGCTGTTGTGAGGTATATGCTGTTGACATCACACAATTAAAAAAAAAGCAGCTTGAACTTCACTCTAATGTAAATTCAAGGTGGCTTAGTGTTTGGCATGTTCTCCTCTCAGCGCTAGGGACTCCCGGTTCGAATCCCAATCTGGATCAAGTCAATTGAGTTTTCCAAATTCCCCCATATGGAGTGTGTACAGTGTGTCTGTGTGCGTGTCTGTGTGTGCCCAGCGAAAGATTGGCGTCCTGTCCTGGGTGTATCTGCCCAGCGCCTGAAACGTTCTCCCCTGGATGGGCATGGGGAACCCCCCCACCCCCTCCGCGATCCTAGTAGAGGATAAAACGGAAGATAATGGATGAATGGAGAGTGTGTGTGTGTGTGTGAGTGAGTGTGTCCAGTGATAGATTGGCATCCTGTCCTGGGTGTACCTGCCCAGCGCCCGAAACGTTCTCCACTGGATGGGCATGGGGGGGGGGTGGGGGGGCAAGGGGAACCCCCCCCCCCCATGACACTAGAAGAGGATTAAGCAGAAGATAACGGATGGATGAATATTCAGACCCCGATGGCGATTTTAATCACCGATTGGGTGTAAATTCCAGCATCAGGACAGGAACGGGGATGTACTAAACGAAAAGACCGATCGATTCCCAGCGCTAATGATTGGCCCTGTGCCGCCTCAAATATTTGCACTAGCTGAGTGAAGTCTGCGTCACATAGAAGTCCCAGAAAGGGGACAGGTACAGGGTCTGTTTGAGTAAAAACACCAAACCAGGGCTGTTTTTTACCCCTTTTTTTACCCTTTTGGCCCTTCGAACAGATCACCCAGGCTTGTACCGAAGTACCGAGCGGGAGCCTGACGGCGGGGCTCGGCTCCAAATGAGTTTCCATTAAGCCGAAGGTAGTCAACAAACTAATTTACAGTACTTTTTGTTATTTTCGCGATCCCTACCAGATAACAGCTACGAATGCGGATTCTTGGCGGACGTTAAAAGGCTGAGGACGGTTCGAGGGAGCGAGAGCCGGCTGACTCACCCCTCTCCTGCTGCAGGAAGACGGCTCTCTGAATACATCCCATTAACTATCAGTACCATTCACTTAGCGCTGGTATATTTAGGGGCAGTAAACACGGCTTTTCAGGGGGTGAAAAAAAGAATAAGAAAAGTGTTTGTTTCCAGTGGGCGGCACGGTGGCTTAGTGTTTGGCATGTTCTCCTCTCAGCACTAGAGATTCCCAGTTCAAATCCCAATCTGGGTGGAGTTTCCATGTTCTCCCCGTGTCCTCGTGGGTTTCCTCCGGGTTCTCCGGTTTCCTCCCACAGTCCAAAAACATGGATCAAGTCAATTGAATTCTCCAAATTGCCCCATATAGAATGTGTCTGTGTGAGTGAGTGTGTGTCCAGTGATAGATTGGCGTCCTGTCCTGGGTGTATCTGCCCAGCGCACGAAACGTTCTCCCCTGGATGCGCATCGGGAACAACACCGCGACCCTAATAGAGGGTCCGCACCGAAAGTATGGAAAAAGACGTGACGATATTCATTCAACAAGCAAGAAGGCCCATCCATACATCCATTATCTTCTGCTTTATCCTCTATTAGGTTCGTGGGGAGGTTCCCCATGCCCATCCAGGGGAGAACGTTTTGGGCGCTGAGCAGATACACCCAGGACAGGGGGGCAATTTATCACTGGGCACACACTCACTCACACAGACACGCGCGCACTCTATATGGGGCATTTTGAAGAATTCACTTGACTTGATCCACGTTTTTGGACTGTGGGAGGAAAGCAGAGAACCCGGAGGAAACCCATGCGGACACGGGGAGAACATGGAAACTCCACCCAGATTGGGATTCGAACCGGGAATCCCTGGCGCTGAGAGGAGAACATGCTAAACACTATCATCATGTGACCAAAACGGTCTGTTCCTCCAGATTCCTTCTGTAGAACATCAGGAAGATCAGACCTTTCCTGACTGAACATGCCACTCAGCTGTTAGTCCAAGCCCTCAGCCTATCCCGGCTCGATTATCGTAATTATTATTATTGTAACAACTGATTCAGAACTCTGCAGCCCGACTTGTGTTCCACCAGCCCAAGAACTCATGTGACTCCACCTCTCCTCTCTCTCCATTGGTTCCTGTAGCTGCTGCATTCAGTAAAAGGCACTGACTCTGACATACAGAACCATTTCTGGATCTGGCCCCTCTTACCCTCACCTATCTTTTCAAAATACACTCCGACTCGTTCACTTCGCTCCAGTGATGATTGCCGTCTGGTGGTTCCACCTCACCGAGGAGCTGATTCTCACTCCGTGGTGTTCACCACTGCAAAATGGTGGAACCATCATCCCAACTCTGTCCGTTAGGCAGAATCACATGACATTTAAAAAAAAACTACTGAAGACCCGTCTTTTTAACAAATACCTGTTGTAGAAAAAAAAAATAATAATAATAATAAAAAAATAAATAAAGTGCAGGATCAGATTTGGATAAAAGCGTCTGCTGAACGACTGAATGTAAATGTAAATGTAAGAAAAACAACGCAGCGGTCCAATTCCAGAAACGGACGAGCATAATTTATTCTGCTTATGCGGGAGCTTCATCACGGTCTGTGTTTTTTTTTCTTTTTAAACCACGGCATCCTGATTAAGGTTAAATAACGGCCTGATTAAGCTGATTAGATGGTTGTTCTTAAAAGGGGAATGATTGTATTGCTTTCTCACCCTTGCATTGTGAACACACTCCCACTTCAAACGACACAAACCATGTGCCGGGTGCAAACCCGATATGTAGTGCATAGTAAACCACTTTAAATATCCATTATTTGACACTTAGAACTAATATATATATATATATATGGCGGCACGGTGGTTTAGTGGTTAGCATGTTCTCCTCTCAGCACTAGGGATTCCTGGTTGGAATCCCCATTTGGGTGGAGTTTCCATGTTCTCCCCGTGTCCGCATGGGTTTCCTCCGGGTTCTCTGGTTTCCTCCCACAGTCCAAAAACATGGATCAAGTCAATTGAATGCTCCAAATTGCCCCATATAGAGTGTGTCTGTGTGAGTGTGTGTGTGTGTGCCCAGTGATAGATTGCCCCCCTGTCCTGGGTGTATTTGCCCAGCACCTGAAACGTTCTCCCCTGGATGGGCATGGGGAACCCTCCCGCAACCCTAAAATAGGATAAAGCGGAAGATAATGAATGAATGAATATATATATATATATATATACACACACACACACTCACCAGACATCTTTCTACACTTCCTGTCCATCACATCAGTTCCACTGATCATATAGATGGTCTTTGTAGTTCTACAGTTCCATTCTGTAGTCCATCTGTTCCTCTACATACTCTGTTAGTTCCTCTAGTATGTTCTCTGATGATCAGCATCCCTCACAGAGCAGATGTTATTAGGGTGGTGAATTTGCTTGACCTTGATCCATGTTTTTGGACTGTGGGAGGAAACCGCAGAACCCGGAGGAAACCCACGCAGACACAGTGAGAACATGGAAACTCCACCCAGATTGGGATTCGAACTGGGAATCTAGTGTGTGTGAGTAAATTGCAATAGATTAGCGCCCTGTCCTGGATGTATCCATCACTCGGAACACCCTTCCCCGGCTGGGCATGGGGAACCCCCCCCCCCCCCCCAGTAGAGAATTAAGTGGAAAATAATGAGATACGATAAATATAGCTACATAACGAGCTACGATCAGTGAATACCTGCAAATTATTTTTTTTTATTGCATCTAAACACTTCTGCAAGCCTGTACTCAAGTTAACCCACGTTCACTGGATAAAGTTAACCCGAGCGCTCATGTGGTTCGAGGCAGTTCAGTCTCGACGTGGAGATCAAATGGTGTCGAGGCAGCCAGCGCGGCCACAAGGCTCTCACCCTGGGAGGTTTGACATTAAAGCAGTGTGGGTTACTTTGTAAAACGAATCCGGTTACACTCTGGACTCGGGGGTTAACTGGAACCAGTTCAGAGTTCCTCTCCGCTCCATGAATCAACAATCGAGCTGGATAAAGCCACGAAAGCTTAAGTAACAGCGGAGGTGGGCTTAAAGCGCACATCTGTCGGAGTCTCGTTCGCCGCCGCTGGGACGCTTTCCCCTTTCCTCTGTCGGAGGCCCACTTCGCTTTGAACGTCAGGTGACGGGTGTGTGCGCCGTGCTGTTTTAAACTTTCCTCCAGTGCATCCTACGAGATAACAAGTGTCCCTGACAGTGAGAGCGCAGTAGGATATTCAAGAATAAACAATAGAATGCCTTTGCGGCGTTCCCACACAATCACCTTAGAGCAACCACACACGCTGGAACGCACTCACGTGCAAGCCAATGAAAACACAGGATTCCATCTATAGAGGTGTCGGGCTTCATATGAGCTCCCATCGGAAAAAAAAAAAATCACAATGTTTAGTTCGGATTCAACTTTACGGTGAGTTTCCAGACAGCATGAGTACCGATCATAACATCAATATGGACACGCTTTATCCTCTACTCGGGTCGTGGGGTGGGGGGGTTTCCCCATGCCCATCCAGCGGAGAACGTTTGGGGCGCTGGGCAGATACACCCAGGACAGGGCGCCAATCTATCACTGGATACACACTCATTCACAATTTGGAGTTGAGTCAAAATTGACTTTGAGTCATGTTTTTAGACTGTGGGAGGAAACCGGAGAACCCGGAGGAAACCCACGCGGACACAGGGAGAGAATGGAAACTCCACCCAGATTGGGATTCCAACTGGGAATCCCTAGTGCTGAGAGGAGAACATGCCAACCACTAAGCCACCGTGTCGCCCCAATACCAATGCCCGACACCAAATGTAAATAAATTAAATCAGTATTTTATTATTTTGCATTTCATCTTGGACTAATTGGGCTTAAACCGATTAGGACACGCCCCCCTTCTTGCTCCACGTTCTCAGTTCCACGTCCTGTAAAGATGGACTTTGTAGTTCTCCAATTCCAGACTGTAGTCCATCTGTTTGGGTTCTACAGTACATACTGTGTACGTCCCCTTTACTCTGTTCTAATGGTCAGAACCCCAATAGAACCACCACAGAGCAGGGGTTATTTGGTGGGGGCATTAGTCCTATCCCAGCAGTGTGACTGAGGTGGAGAAATGCTGCACTAGAACCCCCTCACCACATCAGTGTCACTGCAAAACCGACAATAAACAATCCACCACCCAAACTACACCTGACCAATAGAGGACAGAGAACCAACAGGGGACGAACAGTACAAAGAACACAGATGGACTACAGTCTGGAATTGTAGAACTACAAAGTCCATCTATATGGTAAGTGGAGGAAATAGATGATGGATGGATGGATATGTTTATAGCCTCTATTGCAGTGATAGATTGGTGTCCTGTCCTGGGTGTATCTGCTCAGCGCCCGAAACGTTCTCCCCTGGATGGACATGGGGAACCCCCCCCCCTCCCCTAACGCATTAATACACCTAAATTACACCTGTAGGAACTTTAATGACATCACATTTATTCTATGTTGGTTCCTTCTTTGCAGCTATGCAGGGTTTTCTACAAAATTCTGGAGAGTGTCTGTGGGAATTTTTTGCCAATTCACCCAGAGTGGCATTTGGAAGGTCAATCACCGCCGCTGGACGGAAAGGCCGGTCAAGTTCCTCCACATCAGATTCACCCAAGAAAGCCTTTTATCTTTGGAACAGTGGAACAGTCACTCTAGCACCAAAAGGGGCCTTGCCCAAACTTTTCCAAACCACAAAGTTAAAAAAAATTACCTGGCTTGATTTACTAAACCTGGCACGGTGGCTTTGTGGTTGGCATGTTCTCCTCTCAGCACTAGGGATTCCCAGTTTGAATCCCAATCTGGGTGGAGTTTCCATGTTCTCCCCGTGTCCACGTGGGTTTCCTCCGGGTTCTCCGGTTTCCTCCCACAGTCCAAAAACATGTCAAGTCAATTGAATTCATATAGAATTTGCCCCATATAGAGTGTGTCTGTGTGAGTGAGTGTGTGCCCAGCGATAGATTGGCGTCCTGTCCTGGGAGTATCTGCCCAGCGCCCGAAACGTTCTCCCCTGGATGAACATGGCGACCCCCCCTCCCCCAGCGACCTGCATTGTTTTTATTCATTATTGCACATAATCCTCTGCTACTAGGGTCGCGGGGGAGTACTCCATACCCGTCCAGGGAAGAACGTTTCGGGCGCTGGGCAGATCCACCCAGACCAAGGTGCCAATCCATCACAGGGCACACACCAACTCACACAGACACACTCTATATGGGGCAATTTGAAGGATTCAATTGATGTTTTTGGACTGTGGGAGGAAACCGGAGAACCCGGAGGAAACCCACGTGGACACGGGGAGAACATGGAAACTCCACCCAGATTGGGATTCGAACCGTGAATCCCTAGCGCTGAGAGGAGAACATGCCAACCACTAAGGCACGTGCCGCACATAATCCGAATAATCATAATAATAAGAAAATCAAAATCTGTTATCCTCTCATCCTTATATGGAAGTTCTTAAATAAATAAAAACAACAATGTCAGCCTATCAGCGTTCGGAAACCTCCAACCCAATCCCGTTCGACCTTCTGACCACAACAGCGACCAGAAGTACGTCTGGTGGAGATTTAACATCGACGAGCTATTAATGCTCAGAACTGATGGGTTCTTTTTCTGTATAAAGGTGTGGACCACACTTCCATTTGTTATGACCACAAGCAGCCCACAAGCAGCAGGGCTGACGAAAAGCCTCCGGCGTAGTTAGACATAAATATTAGACGCCACATTATACCCCACATGACAAAAAGGACTTTGTTTCTGGAATGCTGCAGCGAAGAGAAAAAAAAAAAAAAAAAAAACCTAACTAAATAAATAGAGAGGACGCTAATGATGATGACGCCGGTGACTTGTGAGGATGGAATGAGCCTCATTTAGTTTAATCTCATCATTCTGTAAAGTCCTTGAACAACAAGTCCTGACATATGGTTGAGGTTAATCCCGTCTAACTACTAGGGGGGGGGGTAGGAAATGAACCAAACGTAAAACGGAGTGCCAATCGCAGCAAATAGGACAACTTTCCTGAACTGAAAATGAAACTACACACTTTGCATCCCTAATCGGAGCTAATAGGGAATTCGGGAAACTGGATTAGACTGGATTACGACGCCGAGCGGACCCACGTTCAGCCCTGCGGAAGGCGCCAGGATTCAGGTGAGCGATGTGAGGCGCACTCCAGCATGACTAACGTGCCCGCTGGGCGAGCGCTAAGCCCGTGAAGCGCCCTCACAATGGCGCAAAGCCGGTGGAATGCCGAGACAATGCGCCGGCCTCGGCGGGTGGAACCCAGGTTGGGGCCGCATGTGCAGCCCTTCATGTAAACATACCTGGCGTGCATGCGCCGCAGCCGCGCCGACGCATGCGTCAGCCGTCGGTTATTAATAGTCTGTAGTAGGACGGGTTACTACACCTAACAACGTAACCTCGGCCTCCGTCTCACTAGGTGGTTTCCATGGATTTCCTCGCCACTGTTTTCTTGTTTCTCGGGTTGTCAGGTGCCACCGGGTGTGCGGGCAACATGACAAAGCATGACGTGGTGAGGATCCGTACGCGTTCCAACCGAAATGTTTTGCCCCGGATCGCTCACTAACACAATGACACATAAAACACACACTCAATCGCACATACTAAACACGTACGGGCGCCTCATGCCTCATTTTATTTGGAATCTCATATGACGTCGGGAGCTATTGTTACATTTACGTAGTAAATCCACCACTAAATTAAGACCTCTACTAATTGCAATGGGGGGGGCGGCACGGTGGCTTAATGGTTGGCATGTTCTCCTCTCAGCACTAGGGATTCCCGGTTCGAATCCCCATCTGGGTGGGGTTTCCATGTTCTCCCCGTGTCCATGTAGGTTTGGATCAAGTCAATTGAGTTCTCCAAATTGCCCAAATTGCCCCATATAGATTGTGTCTGTGTGAGTGAGTGAGTGAGTGTGTGCCCAGCGATAGATTGGCGCCCTGTCCTGGGTGTATCTGCCCATCGCCCGAAATGTTCTCCCCTGGATGGGCATGGAGAACCCCCCCGCGACACTAATAGAGGATAAAGTGGAAGATAATGGATGGATCATCTGCATCATTGCAATGGGATGACCTTCTATTCATTCATTCATTATCTTCCACTTTATCCTATATTAGGGTTCCCCATGCCCATCCAGGGGAGAACGTTTCGGGCGCTGGGCAGATACACCCAGGACAGGGTGCCAATCTATCTCTGGGCACACACTCACTCACACAAACACACTCTATATGGCGCAATTTGGAGAACTCAATTGACTTGATCCATGTTTTTGGACTGTGGGAGGAAACCGGGGAACCCGGAGGAAACCCACACGGACACGGGGAAAACATGGAAACTCCACCCAGATGGGGATTCGAACTGGGAATCCCTAGTGCTGAGAGGAGAACATGCCTCTAAGCCACCGTGCCGCCGGGACGACCTTCTAGTTTAGTGGATATCCATCATCTTATAGAACTAATAGAACCTACCAATGAAATTGCTGTTTACAGAAGCAATACCGTGCCCCCCCCCACCGCAACACACACACACACACACTTTCCCCAATCCTAACCAAACCCCTTTAAGACAGCCATAATAACTTAATGCGCCCTTGAAAAGAAACCCGAGGTTCCCTTTGAAAGCAGACACCATTCATTTACAGGCCATATCTTTTCAGGACTGCTTTGTAGGAGGGGAAATTCGAATCGCGCACGGTCTGGACGACAAACCGAGGCAAATGGCACCTGGAGGGTTAAGGGATGAACTCATCCCATCATCAGCAGTAAAAATACCCTCATGTTCACACTACCTGCCAGACCTTTAATAACCTGCGTATAAAGATAAGGATAAAACCAAAACACCATGTCCTACAACTTGACGGTTTACCTTCGACCCTTTGGCCACTGTTTTGGTGGGTTTGAGGACATCAGGACTGATGGACGCCTATCCGAGTAGCAGGACCTTCAGAGAGGTGGTTTCCAAACCTCGCATGTCAGAACAAGCTGCAGCTGCGCTCATGTGATCGGCAGATTTTGATTAGAAAATATAATGTTATTTGTGGGCTTAGCGTGTTCGAATCCCAATCTGGAGCATCTCCATGTTCTCCATGTGTCCACGTGGGGTTCCTCCGGGTTCTCCGGTTTCCTCCCACAGTCCAAAAACATGGATCAAGGTCAATTGAATGCTCCAAATTGCCCCATATAGAGTGTGTCTGTGTGAGTGAGTGTGTGCCCAGTGATAGATTGGTGCCCTGTCCTGGGTGTATCTACCCAGCGCCCGAAACGTTCTCCCCTGGATGGGCATGGGGAACACCCACCCCCCCCCCCCCCCACGACTCTAGTAGAGGATAAAGCAGAAGATAATGGATGGACCCCATATAGAGTGTGTCTGTGTGAGTGAGTGAGTGTGTGTCCAGCGATAGATTGGCGCCCTGTCCTGGGTGTATCTACCCAGCGCCCGAAACGTTCTCCCCTGGATGGGCATATGGAACCCCAAATGACTCTAATAGAGGATAAAGCGGAAGATAATGGATGGATGGATTGTGTGTGTGTGTGTGTGAGTGCCCAGCGTTAAATGGGCACCCTGTCCTGGATGTATCTACCCAGCGCCCGAAACGTTCTCCCCTGGATGGACATGGGGCGACCCTAATAGAGGATAAAGCGGAAGACAATGGATGGACCCAACATAGAGTGTGTGTGTGTGTGTGAGTAAGTGTGTGCCCTCAAGGCCGCTCAAGGAGGATGAGTCCCCCATTGAGTCTCGGTCCTCCCAAGGTTTCTTCCTTAAATAACAACATAAAAGGGAGTTTTTTCTTGCCACTGTCGCTTCGGCTTGCTCTTTGGGGGTTTAAAGGCTTTTCATTCTGTAAAGCTGCTTTGTGACAATGTACTGTTGTAAAAAGCGCGACAGAAATAAATTACTTGACTTGACTTGACTTGACTTGTGCCCAGCGATAGATGGGCACCCTGTCCTGGGTGTACCTACCCAGCGCCCGAAACGTTCTCCCCCTGGATGGGCATGGTCCACCCCCCCCCCAGACCCTAGTAGAGGATAAAGCAGAAGATAATGGATGGATGGACAGTGTGTGTGTGCCCCTGGATGCGCATGAGGAACGTGGTATCTTGGTGTGGACCTCCTCCAGCACTGATTTCTGACTTGTATCCCGCGTAAGCCTACCTTCCACCCGGCGGAGCTGTTACTGTCCCCCTTGTCCTTGAAGTAGGGGACGCTCTTCACCATCCAGTCGTAGATCTGGGAGAGGGTCAGCCGCTTCTCGGGCGAGCTCTCGATGGCCTTGGTGATGAGGTCCGCGTAGGACATGTTGCCCCAGGCGTTGCGCCGGGCAGAGCCGCTCTTCCTCTGGGCCGCCGCCGACGTGGAGGACGAAAGTAACGGCACCTGTTGCTGCTGCTGCTGCTGAGGAGGAGGAGGAGGAGGAACCGGGGCGCTGGACATGTGCGCCCGCTGCTGCTGCTGCTGCGGCGGCTGCTGCTGGTGTTGGTGGTGCCCGCAGTTGTCCTGGCACTGGAACTCTGGACACAGAACGGGCGGCTTGTCGTCAACATAGTCCTCGGTCTCCTCCAGCAGGCTGAGGCTGGTCAGGAAGTCCGCGGTGCCGCCGGGCTCGTGTTTGACCGATGGAGCCGGGGACGACGTGCTCGAGTCGGCCGGGTTGGGGAACTCGGGTCGGGGCAGCGGCCATGTGCAGGATCGGGGCCGCGGCAGGGGCTCGAAATCCGGGTCGATGTCGACCAGCTGTTGCTGTTGATGCTGGGCCGTGTCCGCCATTCCGCCTCCGCTTTCCCGCCTCACATAGAGCTCGAATACGGGCTGAACTCCGGGATGACGGATCCGGGCAGAGAGAAGGGGGTGGGAGAAAAAAAAAAAACCCGAAGCGCAACCTACATTTAAAAACCGGTCGGAATGTTAAATCTAGGCGGGGTTCCCCCGAGGAGAGCGAGAAACGCGCCTGACATCGAAGCTCGGCCGTCTGGTCGGGGAGTTGCTGAAGTTTCGGTGTTCCGACCGCCGGTATTCCGCCGTCTCCGCTCCTGTCACTGTGCGCTTCGGCGCGCGCGCGCGGGGGTGACTACTGGAAGCGGCGTTGCCGCGGCCCGTCGCTCATTGGCCGGCCCGCGACGCCCACGCGCGATTGACAGCGGGCGTCTGCGAATCACAGAGCGGCGATCAAAGCGAAAGAGCGCCACTCGTCCCTCCTCCAGCGGTAGTAAACAACACTACGCAGGACAAAGTGAGCAATAATTAGGCCGCTTAAAGTGCCTTTAATGTTTGTTTTGCTCCTGAAAGCAAAGTTAAGGCTCATTATATTCATCCATTATCTCCCGCTTTATCCTCTATTAGGGTCGCGGTGGGGTTCCCCATGCCCCTCCAGGGGAGAACGTCTCGGGCGCTGGGCAGATACACCAAGGACAGGGCGCCAATCCATCACTGGGCACACACTCACTCACACAAACACACTCTATATAGGGCAATTTGGAGAATTCAATTGAACTGATCCATGTTTTTGGACTGTGGGAGGAACCCGGAGAACCCGGAGGAAACCCACGCAGACACGGGGAGAACATGGAAACTCCACCCAGATGGGGATTCGAACCGGGAATCCCTAGTGCTGAGAGGAGAACATGCTAACCACTAAGCCACCGGTTCGAATCCCCATCTGGGTGGAGTTTCCATGTTCTCCCCGTGTTCGCGTGGGTTTCCTCCGGGTTCTCCGGTTTCCTCCCACAGTCCAAAAACATGGATCAAGTTAATTGAGTTCTCCAAATTGCCCCTGTGTGTCTGTGTGAGTGAGTGTGTGCCCAGCGATGGATTGGCGCCCTGTCCTGGGTGTATCTGCCCAGCGCCCGAGACGTTCTCCCCTGGATGGGCATGGAGAACCCCACCACCACCACCACCGCGACCCTAATAGAGGATAAAGCGGAAGATAATGGATGAATGAATGAATGAATGAAAACAATTTAGACATTTTGTTTTGTTCTACATAGAACTATCCGTCCATCCATCCATTATCTTCTGCTTTATCCTCTACTAGTGTTGCGGGAGGGGAGGGGGGGCATTTTGGGCGCTGGGCAGATACACCCAGGACAGGATGCCAATCTATCACTGGGCACACACTCACTCACTCACACACACATTCTATATGGGGCAATTTGGAGAACTCAATTGACGTTGATCCATGTTTGGGGAGAACAGGGCACGGTAGCTCAGTGGTTAGGGTGTTGGGCTATCAATCTGAAGGTTGGGGGTTCTAATCCCAGGTCCACTGAAGTTACCAGTGTGGGTCCTTGAGCGAGACCCTTAACCCTCATTGCTGCAGGGATGTTGTGATGAACCCTGTGTTCACCTTGTAAGTCGCTTTGGATAAAAGCGTCCAATAAATGACCAAATGTAATGTAAATGTAACATGGAAACTCCACCCAGATTGGGATTTAAGCGCGCTGAGAGGAGAACATGCTAAACACTAAGCCATACATAGAACTATACAGACATAATTAAAGATCAAACACTCCCAGGACACTTTATTAGGTACACCTCCTTATTTGTTCACTAATGGTCTATTTTATCGATTGTGCTTATTTGTTATGACTATTTTTTTTATTATTTCTACAATTACGATGTTATTTAAATTTACTGTTGACTTACACTGATCATCTAGATGGACTTTGTAGTTCTACAATTAAATTCTGTAGTCCATCTGTTTCTCTGCATACTTTGATAGTCCCGTTTTAGTATGTTCTCCGATGAGCCGGACCACTACGGTGAAGGTATCGAGGTGGTGGATGGTTTTCAGTACTGTAGTGATCAGACCCAGACCCAGCAGTGCTGCTGGACAGAAAACAGTCCAGAACATCCAGGTGTCTGATCCACTCGTACCATCATCCACCACCCTAATAGTACCCCCTCTGTGGGGGTCCTGACCAACAGAGAACATACTAAAGCGTACTAACGGAGTATGTAGAGAAACAGATGGACTACAGAATGGAACTGTAGAACTACAAAGTCCATCTATATGGTAATTCCCATACTGTATATCAAAGGGAATATTTTTATTAATGAAGTATGTCCTGTTTAAATAACACACGTTTTCACCAGTACAGTTACCAGTATGTTGTGTTTCCATTAAAATGTATGTACTTTTTATATGTTTATAATCACAAGTCATTTAGTATTTATTTTTAGGTCGCGGGTTTAATCGTTTTTACTGGATTTTATTCGAATGATGTGACCAGATGAGCCATTATTACTGTGAAACTGTAGAAGGTTTTGTTACTTATGTACATTTGAACCAGCCTAGAAAAAAAAACAGCATTTCTATTATATTTATGTCTGTGATTCACGTCATACTACATCTTGCTCTGGCATGTGTGGCTTATGACAAGCTCTTTACCACATATATATCAAATGATAAAACATACTACAGAACCAGTTTGTGGTTAGATAATGAATTTAGAAACCAGATGGACTTTGTGGTTCTCCAATTCCAGTCTGTAGTCAATCTATTTGTGGACTACAGTACATACGCTGTACGTCCCCTTTACTCTGTTCTAATGGTCAGAACCCCAATAGAACCACCACAGAGCAGGGGTTATTTGGTTGGTGCGTTATTTATATCCCAGCAGTGTCACTGAGGTGCAGAAATGAAACTAAGTTCAATTTCAAGTCATTTATTTATAGAGCGTTTTTCACAATAGTACATCGTCACAAAGCAGCTTTACGGTGTTATAAGCCTTTAAACCCCCAAAGAGCAAGCCGAAGCAACAGCGGCAAGAAAAAAACTCTGTAATGTTTGTTTTTTTTTTAGGAAGAAACATTGGGAAGACCGAGAGTCAGTGGGGGACTCATCCTCCTTAAGCAGCCAGGCAGCATTAACAATGCTGGACAGCCATGTCAGGTGACCATAATTAACTATTGGAAAAACTATAACAATTCAAAATAATATATTAATCCAAGGGCGGCACGGTGGCTTAGTGGTTGGCATGTTCTCCTCTCAGCACTAGGGATTCCCGGTTCCAATCCCCATCTGGGTGGAGTTCCCATGTTCTCCCCGTGTCCGCGTGGGTTTCCTCCGGGTTCTCCGGTTTCCTCCCACAGTCCAAAAACATGGCTCAAGTCAATTGAGTTCTCCAAATTGCCCCATATAGAGTGTGTACGTGTGTGTGATTGTGTGCCCAGCGATAGATTGGCGCCCTGTCCTGGGTGTATCTGCCCAGCACCCGAGACGTTCTCCCCTGGATGGGCATGGGGAACCCCCCCCCCCCGCGACCCAAATATAGGATAAAGTGGAAGATAATGGATGGATGGATATTAATCCAATGGGGGCACCCAAACTACACCTGACCAATAGAGAACAGAGAACCAACTTCTCATCTCATGTTCCCATGTTCCACTTACTGTAAAGATGGACGTTATGGTTCTACAATTCCAGACTGTAGTCCATCTGTCTGTCCACCACCCAAATTAGACCTGAGCAATAGAGAACAGAGAACCAACAGGGGACGAACAGAACAAAGAATGGAGAATGGAGATGGACTACAGTCTGGAATTATAAATCTACAAAGTCTATCTATATGATAAGTGGAGGAGATAGATGATGGAGCCAGAAAGGGGCGTGTCCTAACTTTTAACTGGTAGTGTATAGTCTAAGGATAAAAAAGAAAGAAAACTATGCGCTTTATTATTTTTTTTCCTCCTAAAAACTTCAAAAGGAGCATCAGAATAAATAAGCTTTCCGTTTGTACCAATGTGGTTTTATGTTCATTTGTCATTAAGTCACATTGTTTTAATTTGAACAGCGTTTAGAGGAACAGCGAAGTACATGCTGGTACAAGATGATTGAAAACAAATCTGCACGAGGCTTTGGGAAATTCATGCCACATTGGTTTAGGACAAAATGTAGATTCTGTAATCCATCCATCCATTATCTTCTGCTTTATCCTCTATTAGGGTCTATTAGGGGGGTTCCCCAAGTCCATCCAGGGGAGAACGTTTCGGGCGCTGGGCAGATACACCCAGGACAGGACGCCAATCTAACCCTGCACACCCTCACTCACACAGACACACTCTATATGGGGCAATTTGGAGAATTCAATTGACTTGATCCATGTTTTTGGACTGTGGGATGAAACCGGAGAACCCGGAGGAAACCCACGCAGACACGGGGAGAACATGGAAACTCCACCCTGAGAGGAGAACGTGCTGACCACTAAGCCACCATGCCAGATTCTGTAATGTAGACTCTGAATTACTTTTATGAGTGACTGAGTGGGTTGTCCACAGTGGTGGCGTCCGTCCGTCCCTGCCTTCAAGACCTCATTGTTTGTCCACTTACCATATAGATGGACTTTGTAGTTCTATAGTTCCATTCTGTAGTCATATACATTTTTAGCCACCTTTACTCAGTTCTCTGATGATCAGGACCCCCATAGAGCAGGTATTATTAGGGTGGTGGATTATTATTAGGGCAATTAATCAGTAATGAGTTAAAGCTTATAATAAAGACATCCATTCATTATCTTACGCTTAATCCTATAGTAAGGTTGTGGTGGATGGGGGCTCCTCATGCCATCCAGGGGAGAACAGGGAGATACACCCAGAACAGGGCGACCATCCATCGCCGGGCACTCACTCACTGACACACAATATGAGGCAATTTAGAGCAGCCAAATGACCTTAAATCCATGTTTTTGGACTGAGAGCAAACCAGAGAACCCGAAGGAAAGACGGGGAGAACATGAAAACTCCACACAGACAGGGATTCGAACCTGTATCTCCATCACTAAGAGGCAAATGTGCTAACCACTAAACCACCATGTCATAATAAAGACAAATTACACATAATGAATTGTGCAAATTATGTTGCATGTTCATTACTTAGCTCTAAAGGCAATTCGGTATTATTTATTACTTTATAATTCGGTGCTAAAGATTACATATCATAAGAATAAGATTATAATGTCATAAAATGTTCTCTGTATTTACCTGCACAACAAATTGAGACCTTGTCGCGGATAAATGAAGTCGTCTAATTGTCATTACCAGTCTGAAACCAAATCCAAATCGTGTTATACAATTTATTAATTAGTATATTATCTATTATTTGTCATATAACTACTTTATTGCCAGATGGTTGGAGCTAATAATCAGATTGTTTGCGTCCTTTAGAAACTCGTAATTCCATGTCTATGACTTTGCCGCCATCTAGTGGGCATTATGAAGTTTGCAACGTTCCTCTGCAGAGGAAACAAAAAAGAAGTGTTATTATTTAAAAAAAAAAAAAAGTCAAGGTAAAATATGTGAAAATTAATATTACACAATATAGAAAAGTGAATTGTTATTATTTAAAAAACTAAAAGACATTCTTAGAGTCTATGGGTCAAAACAGAGAGTTGGACGTGTACATAAATCAGAATCAGAATCAGGTTTATTTGTCACATACATAGATATACATGGTACAGCCAGCAGTGAAAGTGGTTTAGCACGTTCTCCTCTCAGCGCTAGGGATTCCCGGGTCGAATCCCCATCTGGGTGGAGGTTCCATGTTCTCCCCGTGTCTGCGTGGGTTTCCTCGGGGTTCTCCGGTTTCATCAAGCAGTTCAAATAATACTATGTCACTTTAATTTATTTACTATGACACTTTAATTTTATATATTATATTTTTTTATATATATAATATTTTATGGGCGGCACGGTGGCTTAGTGGTTAGCACGTTTGCCTCTCAGCGCTAGGGGTTCCCGGTTCGAATCCCCATCTGGGTGGAGTTTCCATGTTCTCCCCGTGTCCGCGTGGGTTTCCTCCGGGTTCTCCGGTTTCCTCCCACAGTCCAAAAACATGGATCAAGTCAATTGAATTCTCCAAATTGCCCCATATAGAGTGTGTGTGTGAGTGAGTGTGTGCCCAGTGATGGACTGCGCCCTGGGTCTATCTGCCCAGCGCCCGAAACGTTCTCCCCTGGATGGGCATGGGGAACCCCACCGCGACCCTAATAGAGGATAAAGCGGGAGATAATGAATGAATAATATTTTATAGGGGTGGCTTGGTGGTTAGCATGTTCCCCTCTCAGCACTATGGATTCCAGGTTCGAATCCCAATCTGGGTGGGTTTCCTCCGGGTTCTCCGGTTTCCTCCCATAGTCCAAAAACATGGATCAAGTCAACTGAGTTCTCCAAATTGCCCCATATAGAATGTGTGTGTGTGTGTGTGTGTGTGTGTGTGTGTGTGTGTGTGTGTGTGTGTGTGCGTGTGAATGTGTGCCCAGTAATAAATTGGCACCCTGTCCTGGGTGTGTCTGCCCAGCGCCCGAAACGTTCTCCCCTGGATGGGCATGGGGAACCCCCCCGCCACCCTAATAGAGGATAAAGCGGAAGATAATGAATGAATGAAAAATTTAACTATGTATAATTATTAAAAGTGGGTTGTGCTTTTTAGTGCAAATTTTGATAGTATTAGCATATAAACTCCATCCATCCATTATCTTCCGCTTTATCTTCTATTAGGGTCGTGGGGGGTTCCATCCAGGGGAGAACGTTTCAGGCGCTGGGCAGATACACCCAGGACAGGGCGCCAATCCATAACTGGGCACTCACACATTCTATATGAGGCAATTTTTGAGAATTCATTTGACCTTGATCCATGTTTTTTGGACTGTGGGAGGAAACCCATGTGGACACGGGGAGAACATGGAAACTCCACCCAGATTGGGATTCGAACCAGGAATCCCTAGTGCTGAGAGGAGAACATGCCAACCACTAAGCCACTGTGCCGCATATAAACTCCTAGCTGCAAATTATTTGCTATAACAATTAGTTGATTAGTTAGTTAACAATGAAACGGTAGATTTAGTTAATAAAGAAACTGTAAGGATCTTTATACTACACTTAAACCTAAACTTAAATATTAATGTAATTAACCATCACTATGCTGTTGTATTGCAAATAAGATAATAAGAAGCTAATATCACTAAAACTGCACTGTTATGTTAATAGTTATATTTAATTACTTTAACTTTATGTACTTTGTGATATAATGTAAATGTGGGATGTAAAATACATAAATTGAATACCTGGCAGTTTAAGAGTCTTAATTTTAATTAACATATTCACTAGTACTTCTCCTCTCAGTGCTAGGGAGTCCCGGTTCAAATTCCATGTTCTCCCCGTGTCCGCGTGGGTTTCCTCCGGGTTCTCCGGTTTCCTCCCACAGTCCAAAAACATGGATCAAGGTCAATTGAATTCTCCAAATTGCCCCATATAGAGTGTGTGTGTGTCCAGTGATAGATTGGCGCCCTCTCCTGGGTGTATCTGCCATGCACCCGAGACGTTCTCCCCTGGATGGGCATGAGGAACCCCACCCCGACCCTAGTAGAGGATAAAGCGGAAGATAATGGATGGATGGATGGATTCACTAGTACTGTACTATTATATGACTTATCATAAAGATGGACTTTGTAGTTCTACAATTCCAGACTGTAGTCCATCTGTGTTCTTTGTTCTGTTCGTCCCCTGTTGGTTCTCTGTTCTCTATTGGTCAGGTGTAGTTTGAGTGGTGGATTGTTTATTGTCGGTTCTGCAGTGACACTGATGTGGTGAGGGTTTTTTTTAGTGCAGTAGTCCACGAGGTTCAAGCAGATCACAGTGTGACAAGCTGTATAATAACCCGTAGGGGGCGCAACTGCACTAAGCAAAGTGCACTGTCAACAATAAGAAAGCTGAACTAAGAAAGACAGTTCTAACAGAAGAGAAAAACCATATTGAAACGGTGAGAACATTTTCCCAGATTGGGATTCGAACCGGGAATGCGAAGAGGAGAACATGGGGGGGGGATGGGGGGGGGTCGCGGGGGGGGGGGGGGGGGGGGGGGCAGGCAGAATGCCCATTCCAGGGCAGAACGTTTCAGTCACTGGGCAGATACACCCAGGACAGGGCCCCTATCTATTACTGGACACACACACTCTATATGGGGCAATTTGGAGAACTCAATTGACTTGATCCATGTTTTTTGAACTGTGGAAGGAAACCAGAGAACCCGGAGGCAACCCACGTGGACACGGGGAGAACATGGAAACTCCACCCAGATTGGGATTCGAACCGGGAATCCCTAGCACTGAGAGGCGCATGTACTAACCACAGAACCACCTTGCAGCCCATCTAAAAATGGTGACTTTTGTATCTCAAAACAAGAACGTCCATCCATCCATTATCTTCTGCTTTATCCCCTACTAGGGTTCCCCATGTCCATCCAGGGGAGGACGTTTCGGACGCTGGGAAGATACACCCAGGACGTCCTGTCACTGGGCACACACTCACACTCTATATGGGGCAATTTGGAGAATTCAATTGATTCAAGTTTTTGGACTGTGGGAGGAAATCAGAGAACCCAGAGGAAACCAAGACGGACACGAGGAGAACATGGAGACTCCACCCAGGTTGGGATTCGAACTGGGAATCCCTAACGCTGAGAGGAGAACATGCCAACCACTAAGCCACCTTGCAGCCCATCTAAAAATATGACTTTGTATCTCAAAATAAGAACTTAGTATTAAAAACATGAGATTTCACTCGATTTTGAAGTTTGTTCCTTTTAGAGATAAATCAAGTTGAAGGATGAGATTAGTGAGGGAGCATGGTGTACATGGTGTACATGGTACTCTGTAACCTTGAGAGAACGGTTCTCCCTCGTGGGAACGCCCTGATGAACGCTTTCGCAACAAGTGACGAAGGAACAAGGTCCATTTGCGAAGTTTGCAACGCAGAGGGTTCTCCAGTCGTGAAGGAGAACAGGTTCTCTGTCAGCAGCCAGAGGAACATCACTTACGGATTTAACAAAGCACTGAAGTAAGTAGGAACCATTTTGTCATTTGAAAGTCTGGGGAGAACCCGGAAACAAACCGAATGCCGAAAAGCGGCGGCTGTTGAATTGTTTTTGGAGGTTTCCAATAAAATTAATTTAGTATTTTAGCACCATCAGGAAGCATGGACTGTGACGTAACTGCCCACTGACACCGACCACGGCAACGGGGCAGTGACACGACGCCTGATGATAAGATTTGGGACAAAACCCTAAAAAAAACGTCGGCTTTTCCACCGACGACGTCGTTTTGTGATTTTATTCGGCATTCTTTGTGTTTTTAAGTGTGTTTTTGTAAAAACGCATTAACGTGTCGAGCTACATTATCTCCAGCGTTAGCCTGGCTGGTGTCACGTGACCGCAGGCAGCCGAGGTATGCGATGTTGGGCGATTGTAAGTTTATTAAGAAGGCTGTTGTTTAAATAGTTTGGTTTTAATTATTAGATTATAGTTTGGTTTAATTGTTAAAATTCGGTAATTAAACAGACGTCGTTTGTCGTGTTGATTTTAAGCCAGTCCTCTTCGGGTTCAGGTTAGATGCTGACCCCATCCTAATGATGAAAAAATGACGTTGCAGGCGACACGTGGGGTTTTGCATGTTCTCCTCTGAGCGCTAGGGATTCCCGGTTCGAATCCCTGGAATGGAATCTGGGTGGAGGTTCCATGTTGTCCCCGTGCCTGCGTTGGTTTCTTCTGGGCTCCCCAGTTTCCAGTTTTAGTCTCCAAATTGCCCCATATAGAGTGTGTCTGTGTGTGTTTTGTGAGTGAGTGAGTGTGTGTGTGTGTGTGTGTGGCATAGTGGCATGTTCTCCTCTCAGCGCTAGGGATTCCCGCTTCGAATCCCAATCCGGGTGGAGTTTGCATGTTCTCCCCATGTCCGTGTGGGTTTCCTCCGGGTTCTCCGGTTTCCTCCCACAGTCCAAAAACGTGGATCAAGGTCAATTGAGTCCTCCAAATTGCCCCATGACCCATACAGTATTGTGTGTGTGTGAGTGAGTGTGTGCCCAGCGATAGATTGGCGCCCTGTCCTGGGTGTATCTGCCCAGCGCCTGAAACGTTCTCCCCTGGATGGGCATGTGGAACCCCCCCCCCATGACCCTAATAGAGGATAAATCAGAAGATAATGATTGGCGCCCTGTCCTGGGTGTATCTGCCCAGCGCCTGAAACGTTCTCCCCTGGATGGGCATGTGGAACCCCCCCCCCATGACCCTAATAGAGGATAAATCAGAAGATAATGGATGGATGGGTAATAATGTCAACTTACAATCTACATCTCATTGGGAGAGCTCTGAATAAAACACAAGTGCAAGTCCATTTTTGCTTACTGATGGAAAATCGTTTATTCACTAATCAGCTGAGCATTTCAACCATAATGAATGGTTTCTCATATTTAAGGTGATCATCATGTACATGTATCTTTTTTCCCCTGCAGATTGTAAAAGAACAAAATCATGACACCCAATCCTGTGATTCAAGCAATTATTGACCTATCAGCTGGAGCATGTGGTACAGTATTGTAACTTTTTATTGTGGATTAGTTTTAGATATGTATGGCAGTACCCCACCATTCTTCATCTACAATTTACACTTTATACATATTTTATACCTATATACCTATTTTTTTATACCTACCATATACCTATTTTATTAGATACAGCTCATTGTGTCTCCACTGATCATATAGATGGTCTTTGTAGTTCTACAGTTCCATTCTCTAGTCCATCTGTTCCTCTACATACTCTGTTGGTCCGCTTTAGTATGTTCTCTGATGACCCCACAGAGCAGGTATTATTAGGGTGTTGGATGATGGTACGAGTGGATCAGACCCCTGTATGTTCTGATTGGTGGACTGTTCTCTGTCCAGCAGCACTGCTGGGTCTGATCCACACACTAACACACCTGCACCACCATGTCAGTATCACTGCAGTACATAATACCTCCATAATAAGTGGGGGTCCTGATAATCAGAGAACATACTAAAGCAGACTATCAGATGGGCTACAGAATGGTATTGTAGAACTACAAAGTCCATCTATATGAGCAGTGGAGAAAACATTTAGTAAGTGTAAGAACTAAGGAGGTGTAACTAAAATGTCATTAAGGATAAGATTAGTTACTTAGTCACAGTTTGCTGTGATGGTCTGGTGACCTGTACCTGACCTGAGTGTTCAGTATTTCTTTTGCCTTGTGATGCTGAAAGTGACATCTGCAGCTCAGTGAGACAAATAAATAACAAAATATTTTAATCGGCAGTTTGGAGGTTAGCACGCTGGTTTCAAAAGCAGAAAGTCCTGGTTTGGGAATTGCATGTTTACATATTTGCCTGGGTTTCCTAACATTAGTTTACTCCTAGGGCACAGATTGAGGCTAGAAGATGAATAGACTGAAAAGATCCAAGTTCTAAATGTTTGCAAATGTCTGTGTCTGCCCTGTGATGAACTTCAATTTATTACACCCTCCTCCCCAACCCATATCAGGACAAAGTCTAATGAAATAAATAATTAATAAGGTTTTATTTTTAAACAAATGGGTATTACCGGTTGTGTTATTTATTCAACAATCCTCGGCCAAGGTCGCAGGCGAGAATGTTTCAGCCGCTGGGCACCCACCCAGGACAGGACAGGACACTAATCCATCTGGGCACAGTTGCTCACACAGACACACTCTATATGGGACTCTATATTTAGAGCGTTTAATTAACCTTGGGCGACCACGGTGGCTTAGTGGTTTAGCACGTTCGTCTCTCAGCGCTACGGATTCCCGGTTCGAATCCCCATCTGGGTGGAGTTTCCATGTTCTCCCCGTGTCTGCGTGGGTTTCCTCCGGGTTCTCCGGTTTCCTCCCACAGTCCAAAAACATGGATCAAGTCAATTGAATTCTCCAAATTGCCCCATATAGAGTGTGTGTGAGTGAGTGAGTGTGTGCCCAGCGATGGATTGGCGCCCTGTCCTGGGTGTATCTGCCCAGCGCCCGAAACGTTCTCCCCTGGATGGGCATGGGGAACCCCACCGCGACCCTAATAGAGGATAAAGCGGGAGATAATGAATGAATGAATAATTTACCTTGAATCCATGTTTTTGAATCCATGGACCCACACAAATACAGGGAGAGCTCCAACCAGATAGGGATTCGAACCTGAGCTCTGAGAGGCGCCAACGCTGATAGGTGGATGTGCTAACCTATTGGTTGTGTTTTTATTATATATATATATATATATATATATATATATATATATATATATATATATATATTAAAAAAAGAAAGTACACCTTCTAGTTTTGATGTTTTTACATGTCAGGATGTTTGGTTTTAAAATAAGATCCATACAACTTGAGAGAAACATTTAACAGAACGGCATTCACATTTCTCACCAGCTGTTTTTGATTGTTCTGAATTAACAATAACATTTCAAAAATCTCGCTTTTGTAAGATTTTCTATACATACAGCTCTAATATTCATTCATTGATTCATTCATCAGGGTCGTGGGGGGGGGGAGGGGGAAACCTAGCCCATCCAGGGGAGAATGTTTCGGGCACTGGGCAGATACACCCAGGACAGGGCGCCCAAGGCTGGGCACACTCACACACACATATAATGATTATATAGGGGCAATTTAGAGCAGTCAATTTCTACCATCATGGTACCATGGTACCATACTCATACCATCATCCACCACCCTAATAATACCAAGCTAAGAGTAAAGCGTTAATTTCACTTTTACTTGACGAGGAAACCACTTAATAGAGCCAGTGAGATTTAAGCATGTTACGTGAGCATGCTCATTAAATTTGAAGCAAGTGGCGAAAAAGAGACGGAATTTAGTATGAGAAAATTGATGAACCCCGTATTTGACCAACGTCAGGGTTCCATCCATCCATTATCTTCCGCTTTATCCGCTATTAGGGTTGCGGGGGGGGTTCCCCATGCCCATCCAGGGGAGAACGTTTGGGGCGCTGGGCAGATACACCCAGGACAGGACACCAATCTATCACTGGACACACACTCACTCACACAGAATTCAATTGACTTGATCCCTGTTTTTGGACTGTGGGAGGAAACCGGAGAACCCGGAGGAAACCCACGCGGACACGGGGAGAACATGCCAACTCCACCCAGATGGAGATTCGAACTGGGACTCCTTAGCACTGAGAGGAGAACATGCCAACCACTAAGCCACCATGCCACCCCGTGAGGGTTCCACTCTATTTATCCATCCATCCATTATCTTCCGCTTTATCCTATATTAGGGTTGCGGGGGTTCCCCATGTCCATCCAGGGGAGAACGTTTTGGGCGCTGGGCAGATACACCCAGGACAGGACGCCAATCTATCGCTGGGGGCATGGGCAATTTGGAGGACTCAATTGACCTTGATCCATGTTTTTGGACTGTGGGAGGAAACCGGAGAATCCGGAGGAAACCCACGCGGACACGGGGAGAACATGGAGACTCCACCCAGATGGGGATTCGAACCTGGAGCCCCAGCGCTTAAAGGAGAACATGCCAAACTGCAAGCCACTGTGCCACCCAAGGCTGGAACTACGTTTTATAATCCATCCATTATCTTCTGATTTATCCTCTACTAGGATCGCAGGGGGGGGTTCCCCATGCCCATCCAGGGGAGAACGTTTCAGGCGCTGGGCAGATACACCCAGGACAGGGCGCCAATCTATCACTGGACACACACTCACTCACACAGACACACTCTATATGGGGCAATTTAGAGAATTCAGTTGACTTGATCCATGTTTTTGGACTGTGGGAGGAAACCGGAGAACCCGGAGGAAACCCACGCGGACACGGGGAGGACATGGAAACTCCACCCAGATGGGGATTCGAACTGGGACTCCTTAGCACTGAGAGGAGAACATGCTAACCACTAAGCCACTGTGCCGACCCCGTAAGGGTTCCACTCTATTTATTTATATATATATATATATATACACATACACATTTTGAACATAAACATGTAAACACCATGCAAACTATTTAAACCCATCATGCCCATCATGCCCATTTCCTTTGTTTCAGGTGGCATAGCATGTGTGATGTGCGGCCAGCCGTTCGACACGGCCAAGGTGAAAATGCAGACCTTTCCTGGCATGTACCGGGGCTTTGTGCAATGCTTTGTATCCATCAGCAAACAACTGGGGCTGCGTGGCCTCTATAAAGGAACCACACCCGCTCTGATGGCGAACATCGCCGAGAACGCCGTTCTCTTCATGAGTTACGGCTTTTGTCAGGACGTCGTGCGCTTAGCACTTGGCCTGGACAGAGGAACCCAATTAAGGTGAGAATTACTTTTTTATTTTTATTTTTTTAAATTAGGTCTGAGATATGATGCTCCACCTTGTTTGATGTATACAAAGCATCATGGTCTATCGGCTTCATTTTAGTGATCGTGATCAATGAATCAGTTCCTTTGTGAATGTTCTGAACTGTGCTGATTAGATCGGAAATGTTGAATATTATTATTATAGTGGCTTAGTGGTTAGCGTGTTCTCCTCTCAGCACTAGGGATTCCCCGTTCGAATCCCTATCTGGGTGGACTTTCCATGTTCTCCCCGTGTCCGCGTGGGTTTCCTCCTGGTTCTCCGGTATCCTTCTACAGTCCAAAAACATGGATCAAGTCAATTGAATTCTCCAAATTGCCCCATATAGAGTGTGTCTGTGTTTGTGTGTGAGTGAGTGTGTGCCCAGCGATGGATTGGCGCCCTTTCCTGGGTGTATTTGCCCAGCGCCCGAAACATTCTCCCCTGGATGGGCATGGGGAACCCCCAGGTGGAATACAGTTACACTTCTTTCCCGTAATTTATTCACAATAATACATAACTTTGTGTGTCTTATTGCTTTTATAACACGGTTGGGAACACACTATAATAAAAAAGATTCATAAATGCGTTTATTGAAAGCAAACTTATTGATCAATTTGAATGTAATCTAGTGCTTTTTTTAAGGTGAACGCTGATTGCTGAGTGACGGGTTTTCGGTTTATCTAACAGTCAAATACTGCCATAAAGTTGAAATATCAGTATATATCAATACAGAAAATAATGTATTGTATAGCTATACCATTATCTGGCATATCGCCACAGGTTGTAAACCACTGACTTTTTTTGAGACCATTTGAGGAACCAAATATTGACGTGTAATTTCAAAGCAATGGATTTAATTTTTTAATAACAGCTGGGTTTGCTTTCAGTGATCTTCAGAAGGCGTGTTCTGGCTCCGTGGCTTCTATTTTCTCCTCACTGGCGCTCTGTCCCACCGAACTGGTCAAGTGTCGACTGCAGGCCATGCATGAGATGGAAGCATCGGGAAAGATTGCCAGCGGACAGAAAAGGTACTGAGGCTGAATGATGCAGACATCTCATCTTCTCATCTTCTGGTTAATCCTTGGGTAGCGTGGGATGGGATGGGGTATGGGATGGGGCCTGCCCATCCAGGGGAGAATATTTCGGTGCTTGGCAGATACACCCAGGGCAGGGTGCCAATCTATCGCAGGACACTTACTTAACTCAAACATAAACACACACTATATAGGAGTTAGTTAGGGGCAATTTAAAGCAGCCAATTCGCCTTCAATCCATATTTTTGGACTGTGGAAGGAAACGAGAGAAGATGTAGAAAACCCATGTAGACATGGGGAGAACATGGAAACTCCACCCAGATCAGGATTCCAAACTGGATACCTAGCGTTGGGCAGATTCACCCAGGACAGGATGCCAATCTATTGCTGGGCAATGTAGAGCAGCCAATTCACCTTGAATCTATGTGTTTGGACTGTGGGAGGAACCTGGAGAACCAATTGAAATTGTACGCAGACACTGGGAGAACATGGAATCTCCACCCAGATCGGGATTCCAAACTGGATACCTAGCGTTGGGCAGATTCACCCAGGACAGGATGCCAATCTATTGCTGGGCAATGTAGAGCAGCCAATTCACCTTGAATCTATGTGTTTGGACTGTGGGAGGAAACCGGAGAACCCTGAGAAAACCCACATAGACATGGAAACTCAACCCAGATCAGGATTTCAAAGAGGATACCAGATTCACCCAGGACAGAACGCCAATATATTGCTGGGCACTCACTTACCTTAAACACAAACACACACACTATATAGGGGCAATTTATTTAGGGGCAATTTAGAGCAGCCTATTGACATTAAATCCATTTTAATGGACTGTGGGAGAAAACCGGAGGACCTGGAGAAAACCCACGTGGACACAGGGAGGACATGGAAACTCCACCCAGATCAGGATTCAAACCTAGATTCTCAGCACTAAAAGAGGACGTGATTAACACATTAATAAAATGTCTGATTACTTATATTAAAAAATATTCTCTACATTATTTTTCCTGCAGTGTTTTTTTTATTTAAAGTTTATTAATACTACTGTGCAAATAGCTAACACACTCTCTCTCTCTCTCTCTCTCTCTCTCTCTCTCTCTCTCTCTCCCTGTCTCTCAGCACGGTGTGGTCTGTGGTCAGTCATGTCATGAAAACCAATGGTCCACTGGGTTTCTATCAGGGCCTGACCACTACAATCGTGCGAGAGATTCCCGGCTATTTCTGCTTTTTTGGAGGCTATGAATTGAGTCGTTCTACGTTTGCCTACTCTATGGGCAGAGACAAAGAAGACATAGGTAATTACTTAATTAATGACATTTCTTTAATGAGTACTGTATATTGCATTGTCATGTTATCTCCTTTTCCACTATTCATATAGATGGACTTTGTAGTTCCACAGTTCCATTCTGTAGTCCATCTGTTCCTCTCCATAATTTCTTAGTCCACTTTAGTAGGTTCTCTAATGATCAGGACTGCCTCAGAGGAGGTATTAGGGTGGTGGATGATTCCCATGATTCATGGTGGTGTGTTAAGAGTGTTCTGTGATGGATCAGACATAGAACAGTCCACAAGTCAAAACTTCATCCACCACCCTAATAATACCTGCTCGGTGGGGGGGGGGTAATCATCAGATTATCATAGTAGTGTAGTGGTTAAGGTGTTGGGCTAACAATCCATAGGTTGTGGGTTCAAATCCCAGGTTCACCAATGTGGGTTCTTGCGCAAGATCCTTAACCCTCATTGCATTAGGGCAGGGCTATTGAACTATATTTTTCTGCGGGCCAGATTTGGCAGAGAGCTCTGACCTGTGGGCCAGACATTTTTCAGACCTATACTAATACTGTCATAGTGGATGTAAAATAGAGGCAAACACAGCAACATTAAATTTTTCTCCATTTTATTAATCATGAGATCATCTTCAAAACCAGAGTCTGTTTTTAGCAAAAAAATAAAAAATAAAAATAAAAATAAACTACTTTTGGGTTGAAGTGCAAAAAGAAATATTTAAATAAATAATGACTTCAAGTTCAATTGCACCACAGTAACAAGTAAAAGTCTCAGTGCAAAACACAGCAAATAAACAGCTTCTGATAAGAATGATAATAATATTATATATATATATATATATATATATATATATAAAACAATTGCAATTTCTGGCTTTATGTGCAACAAAAAATAAAGAATAACCAACATCTGGTTTAAATAACAAATAACTATTAAATAACAATAACTATTCACATTTATTAGAATGTAACTTTCTTTTAACGTAACAGAGCAGGCACAAAGGATTGCCTTCGGGGTTTGGTATGTGTGCATACTTATCTGTCCAGTCGTTATTAAATTGTCCGTTTTTTACGTCTTCTTTGACAGCGCCATGCTTCTCAAGTGAGTCTGTTTTGGAAACAATTGAAACGTGCCGCAAAGAGACACAACGTGCCGTAAAGCGCCACACAGTGTCATAAAATATTGCAAATAAAAATGTAATTTATTTTTACGGCGGTTTATCAAATATTTATTATTATTTATGGGGAGATGGGCCGCGGGCCGGCCAAAATTCATTAAAGGGCCGGTTCTGGCCCACGGGCCGCAAGTTGAATAGCCCTGCATTAGGGATTCTGTATATAACTCTGTATTCTGACCCCAAAAACATTAAGTTGGGATAATTGAAAGTCACTTTGGTTAAAAGTGTCTGCTAATTAACCATCATGACCTGGTCACATTTTATTCTTTAAAATTGTTGATATATAAGTTCTATAAAGTCTATGAATGTCCGTTTTGCAGGTATTGTTCCGTTGATGTTAAGTGGTGGGTTCGGAGGGGCTCTTCTGTGGTTGGTGGTCTATCCGATAGACTGCGTGAAGTCCCGCATTCAGGTTCTGTCTTTGGCTGGAAAACAAGAAGGCTTTATAAAGACTTTCCTTGGTATCGTACATAATGAAGGTAAGCGACAATGTCCTGTTTTCTTGTGTCTTTTTTTTTTTTTTTTTTTGTAAAATACGCAGACAAATTCTAGTTTCAAAGTCCTATTTATTTTTTATGATATTGATAATATTGCAACATTCATGAGCATCATTGTCATTGAATTTTATGAATTCACTCATTAGCCTTGTTTGTTTTTTTTTTTTGTGTGTGTATATATATAATATATACAATATATATAGTGTGTGTGTGTGTGTGTGTTTGTGTGTATATATATATATATATATATATATATATATATATATATATATATATATATATATATAAAAGAATTACTCAAAGGTTTAGCAACGCCACTTTTTTGTTCCACATTCTGTAAAGATGGACTTTGTAGTTCTCCAATTCCAGACTGTAGTCCATCTGTTTGTGTTCTACATACTGTACATACTATATACATACTGTACATAGTACATACTGTGTACGTCCCCTTTACTCTGTTCTAATGGTCAGAACCCCAATAGAACCACCACAGAGCAGGGGTTATTTGGTGGGGGCATTAGTCCTATCCCAGCAGTGTCACTGAAGTGGAGAAATGCTGCACTAGAACCCCCTCACCACATCAGTGTCACTGCAGAACCGACAATCAACAATCCACCACCCAAACTACACCTGACCAATAGAGAACAGAGAACCAACAGGGGACTAACAGAACAAAGAACAGACGAACAACAGTCTGGAATTATAGAACTACAAAGTCCATCTATATGGTAAGCATAAGCATTTGACTGATACTGATAAATTACAGCCACACAGAGAGTGCAACTTTAATAACTTTAAGTTCTGTCCTTAATCTTGTGAGGGGAACATATTGAGTGTATTTACAGAACAACAAGCTCATATTGCCGGTTCTTGAAGCTAACGCTGATACCTTGCTTCAGGTGTTCTTTAAACTGGTTCACCGGCTTTGAGATGTTCTGTTTACATAAAACTTTAGAACATGTTAAAAAAAGACCATTTCTAAACCCAGCCTAGTTTCACGAATATATTTAAGAGAACATTCGTTAGTAAAAAGCAATTTACTGATTGTACTTATAGAACCCACTATTAGGTGGAATAATACTTGGTTATGGCGGCACGGTGGCTTGGTGGTTAGCATGTTCTCCTCTCAGCACTTGGGATTCCCGGTTCGAATCCCCATCTGGGTGGAGTTTCCATGTTCTCCCCGTGTCTGCGTGGGTTTCCTCCGGGTTCTCTGGTTTCATCCCACAGTCCAAAAACATGGATCAAGTCAATTGAATTCTCCATATAGAGTGTGTTTGTGTGAGTGAGTGTGTGCCCAGCGATGGATTGGCGCCCTGTCCTGGGTGTATCTGCCCAGCGCCCGAGACGTTCTCCCCTGGATGGGCATGGGGAACACCATCGCGACCCTAATAGAGGATAAAGTGGAAGATAATGAATGAATGAATGTATGAAGGCTCATTAACTGCCACATGTTAACTTTCTACTCTTGTCCCCAGGAGTGCGACCTTTGTACTCAGGGCTGACCCCCACAATGATCCGGACCTTTCCTGCCAACGGGGCGCTCTTCCTGGCCTACGAAGTGAGCCGCAAGATGATGATGAAACAGTTTGATGCGTAAATCCAGTGTTCGCTGATGAAGACGCACATTCCTTAGTATGTGCATCATAGGTTTCTACATCAATCCTCAGAAGAAATGAATAGTGAGAGAGAGGCTGCCTTACATTTATTATATATATATATATATATATATATATATATATATATATATATATATATATATATATATATATATATTATTTTTTATTATTTTTATTAGTATTTTAAGTCAAAACATTACAAATACAGGACTTTGTCGTTTTACAATTCCAGACTGTAGTCCATCTGTGTTCTTTGTTCCGTTTGTCCCCTGTTGGTTCTCTGTTCTCTATTGCTCAGGTCTAATTTGGGTGGTGGACAGACAGATGGACTACAGTCTGGAATTGTAGAACCACAAAGTCCATCTTTACAGTAAGTGGAACTGAGGACAAGGACGATAAGTGGAGCAAAAAATAAATGGGGCAGTTGTAGGCTGGTGGTTAAGGAACCAGCCAAGCAACCTGAAGGTCTCCGGATTGATTCCTGGTGCCACCAAGTACTAAGGCTGAAGTGCTTTGAGGAGGGCACCTAACCCCAATTGCCCCCTGAGGGTTTGATTCCTGGTGCCACCAAGTACTAAGGCTGAAGTGCTTTGAGAAGGGCACCTAACTCCAATTGCCCCCTGAGGGTTTGATTCCTGGTGCCACCAAGTACTAAGGCTGAAGTGCTTTGAGAAGGGCACCTAACTCCAATTGCCCCCTGAGGGTTTGATTCCTGGTCCCACCAAGTACTACATTTAGTTTACATTTAGTACATTTAGTTACATTTAGTAGTTAGGCTGAAGTGCTTTGAGAAGGGCACCTAACCCCAATTGCCCCCTGAGGGTTTGATTCCTGGTGCCACCAAGTACTAAGGCTGAAGTGCCTTTGAGAAGGACACCAAACCACAATTGCCCCCGGCCGCCGTATACAGGGCTGCCCACTGCTCCAGGAATGTGAGCTCACTTCACTCAGTGTGTGTGTATGTGTGTGTTTGATTGCATGGATGGATTAAATGTGGAGGACACACTCAGATCACTTTTTTGAATTTCACCATGTTGGAACCAATCAATCTTATCTTATCTTAATAAGATAGCATGGCCAAACTTTGGACTGGTACTGTAATTCTTTCTTTACTGTATTTTATTCTTAAGTTAAATAGAAGGTTGTATTCCCAGTTTGAATCCCCATCTGGGTGGAGTTTCCATGTTCTCCCCGTGTCCGCGTGGGTTTCCTCCGGGTTCTCCGGTTTCCTCCCACTGTCCAAAAACATGGATCAAGTCAACTGAATGCTCCAAATTGCCCCATAATAGTGTGTCTGTGTGAGTGAGTATGTGCCAGTGATAGATTGGTGTCCTGTCCTGGGTGTATCTGCCCAGCGCCTGAAACATTCTCCCCTGTATGGGTATGGGGATCCCCCCCGAACATAATAGAGGATAAAAGGGAAGACAATGAATGAATGTTACAACCCTGGCACAAAAAGGTAATCCCTCTAATCCTCCTTAACCTGCTCATTTACTAGCAACTCTATAAAAATGTAATGATCTACTACATTAAGTCTGTTCTGGTTATCCTGAATAACAGCTGACATCAGCATTTCAGTACGGAGACTCGTCATAATCTTTAGAATTATTAGACGTGTTATTACCAGAGTGCGGAAAGTCAACAATTTCAAATGTGTAACTGCTTTGACTATTTAGGTAATGATTCCCAATCTTTTGGCTGACGCACAACCCTATCATAAGAGCAGGGGACATTTAACTTTATCTTCTTTACATAGTTATTTTTATGTTTGATTATGACATCACCAGATAAACAATTTTGCTTTTTACTATTTGTTTTATTTTTTTTAGGTTGAATTCTTTGCAGACTTCTTGCTTTTGTAAATGTTTCATTCAAATTCATGCACTCACCGGCCATTTTATTAGGTCCATTGTTTCAGTTCCACTGAGACTTATAGATATAGACTATAGACATATAGATAGTTCTATAAATCCATTCCATAGTCTCTATTTCTCTACATGATTTTAGTTTGCTTTGGTATGTTCGCTGATCATCAGGACCCCCACTAGGAGGTATTAGGGTGGTGGATGATTCCCATGGTTCATAGTGTGTGTGGTGCTGGTACGAGTGGATCAGACACAGCAGTGCTGCTGGACAGAGAACAGTCCACCAATCAGAACATACAGGGGTCTGATCCACTCGTACCATCATCCACCACCCTAATAATACTGCTCTGTGGGGGTCCTGATCATCAGAGAACATACTAAAGTGGACTAATGTAGTATGTAGAGAAACAGATGGACTACAGAATGGAACTGTAGAACTATAGAACTGTAGAACCAGAAAAATGGAGGTAAGTGTCACCTCCATGTCTGGTTTGATTATTTTTTGCACTAAAATGTTTAAACTTTAAACCGCGTGGCTGTTTTATTTTCCGTTTTGATCTGTTGAAGAGAACGCAGGACCAAATCAGAAATCGCTAAATATTTTTTCCCCGTGAAGCCAACAATAAATAATGTTTCCAGACAGTTGGCAATAAGAACGAAAATCCATTTTTGAGAACATCACTGTATATTTAGACATTTTTTTACTCATTAGTGCTTATTGGTTAACGTTATTTAATACTAATAAGACATTTAAAGCCAAGACCGTATGGAACAAAGTAAATTCAGTACTAGTTAAAAGTTTGGCCACGCCCCCTTCTGTCTCCATCATCTATCTCCTCCACTTATCATATACTTTGTAGTTCTACAATTCCAGACTGTAGTCCATTTGTGTTCTTTGTTCTGTTAGTCCCCTGTTGGTTCTCTGTTCTCTATTGGTCAGGTGTAGTTTGGGTGGTGGATTGTTTATTGTCGGTTCTGCAGTGACACTGATGTGGTGAGGGGGTTCTATTGCACCTCATTTCTCCACCTCAGTGACACTGCTGGGATAGGACTAATGCCCCCACCAAATAACCCCTGCTCTCTGGTGGTACTATTGGGGTTCTGACCATTAGAACAGAGTAAAGGGGACGTACACAGTATGTACTGTAGAACCCAAACAGATGGACTACAGTCTGGAATTGGAGAACTACAAAGTCCATCTTGACGGTAGGAGAACATGGACAATAAATGGAGCCAAATATGGTGTGTCCAAGTAGACCACCATCACTTTATATATTGTATTTCTATACAGCAGAGTGTTGCAAACATGAACTGTAATTAGTTAAAGATGAGTTGCTATGAGTGGCTTAGTGGTTAGCATGTTCTCCTCTCCCGGATTCCCGGTTCGAGTGCCCATCTGGGTGGAGTTTCCATGTTCTCCCCGTGTCCGCGTGGGTTTCCTCCGGGTTCTCCGGTTTCCTCCCACAGTCCAAAAACATGGATCAAGTCAATTAAATTCTCCAAATTGCCCCATATAGAGTGTGTCTGTGTGAGTGAGTGTGTGTCCAGCGATGGATTGGCGCCCTGTCCTGGGTGTATCTGCCCAGCGCCCGAAACGTTCTCCCCTGGATGGGCATGGGGAACCCCCCCTCAACCCTAATAGAGGATAAAACGGAAGATAATGGATGAATGAAGTTACTATGAGGCGGCACGGTGGCTTAGCACGTTCACCTCTCAGCACTAGGGATTCCCAGTTTGAATCCCCATCTGGGTGGAGTTTCCATGTTCTCCCCGTGTCTGCATGGGTTTCCTCCGGGTTCTCCGGTTTCCTCCCACAGTCCAAAAACATGGATCAAGTCAATTGAATTCTCCAAATTGCCCCATATAGAGTGTGTGCCCAGCGATGGATTGGCATCCTGTCCTGGGTGTATCTGCCCAGCGCCCAAAACGTTCTCCCCTGGATGGGCATGGGGAACCCCACCGTGACCCTAATAGAGGATAAAAGTGGAAGATAATGAATGAATGAACAAGTTGCTATGATATAAAGAGATGATTGTCTATTTTGTCTGTATTAAATTAATGTAGAATGTCTATTTAGCAAAATAAGTCTCATCACTGGCCTGAGAGCTGCTTATGAAAGCACTGGAGTTGGAATATGAGAGGTTGGAAATGATTACTGGTTATTAAAATGATTTCACTTAATTCTGCATGTTTTATTGTTTTTGGGAGAAATACATTGTAAGGAATAATATACAGATATCATTACTGAGCGGATGTACGGTACAGTGTTTATGCCTTTATACACGATATATAACTACAGACTGAATTAAACAATGATCGGGCAAAATAAAAATGTTCTCAACAAAGCTGTATGATAAATATAGACTAACATTTTACTGTTTTACTGACTGTTGAAAATCTCACTAAATGATTTGGGACTAAATAAATATTTTGGAACTCTAAAAAGTGTGTTTTTTTTTTTTTTTTTTTTGCATTTTAATAATTACATCACGGTGGCTTAGTGGTTTAGTACGTTCGCCTCTCAGCGCTGGGGATTCCTGGTTCGAATCCCCATCTGGGTGAAGATTCCATGTTCTCCCCGTGTCCGCGTGGGTTTCCGGGTTCTCCGGTTTCCTCCCACAGTCCAAAAACATGGATCATGTTCAATTGAGTTCTCCAAATTGCCCCATATAGAGTGTGTCTGTGTGAGTGAGTGTGTGCCCAGCGATGGATTGGCGCCCGGTCCTGGGTGTATCTGCCCAGCGCCCGAAACGTTCTCCCCTGGATGGACATGGGGAACACCTCCGCGACCCTAATAGAGGATAAAGCGGGAGATAATGAATGAATGAATAATTTAGGTTTTTTGCCGAACTTTTATTCAAAGCAACTACAATTAAGATATACATAGGAACCAGGAAGAACCAGCTACACTGTAATAGTATTACTTTTGATCAGTAGCCAATCCTGGATTTCCCCTACTGATTTATTAAATATTTTTATAGCAAGTGCGTTCGGAAGAAAGTTAGAACAGGCAACATAATAAAGCAATAAGGTACAGGAGAGCGTGCATTATTGTGAATAAATCATAAGAAAGACCTCCATCTCATAGTGCAGTTACACCTTATATGTCCCATCCATCCATTCTTTTCCACTTTATCCTCTATTAGGGTCACGGGAGGGGGGGGGGTTATTAGGGTCCCCATCCAGGGGAGAACGTTTCAGGCGCGGAGGAAACCCGGAGGAAACCCACATGGACACGGGGAGAATATGGAAACTCCACCCAGATGGGGATTCGAACCGGGAATCCCTAGCGCTGAGAGGAGAACATGCTAACCACTAAGCCACCGTGCCGCCCCACCTTATTCATTCATTCATTCATTATCTCCCGCTTTATCCTCTATTAGGGTCGGGGTGGGGTTCCCCATGCCCATCCAGGGGAGAACATCTTGGGCGCTGGGCAGATACACCCAGGACAGGACACCAATCCATCGCTGGACACACACCCACTCACACACACACTCTATATGGGGCAATTTTGAGAATTCAATTAACTTGATCCATGTTTTTGGACTGTGGGAGGAAACTGGAGAACCCGGAGGAAACCCACGCAGACACAGGGAGAACATGGAAACTCCACCCAGATGGGGATTCGAACCGGGAATCCCTAGCCCCACCTTATATATTATATTATATAATATTATTCACAATAATACACACCCTTGAGTGCCTTATTGCTTTTATAAAATATTTACAAACACTATAACAAAAAACAAGGTTTGATTCCTAAATGTTTATTTAAAACTAAATTATTAAATAGTTGGCACGGTGGCTTAGTGGTTAGCATGTTCTCTCAGCACTAGGGATTCCCGGTTCGAATCCCCATCTGGGTGGAGTTTCCATGTTCTTCCCGTGTCCGCGTGGGTTTCCTCCGGGTTCTCCGGTTTCCTCCCACAGTCCAAAAACATGGATCAAGTCAATTGAGTTGCCCCAAATTGCCCCATATAGAGTGTGTATGAGTGAGTGGGTGTGTGTCCAGCGATGGATTGGCGCCCTGTCCTGGGTGTATCTGCCCAGCGCCCGAGACGTTCTCCCCTGGATGGGCATGGGGAACCCCCCCCCGACCCTAATAGAGGATAAAGCGGATGATAATGGATGAATGAATAAATTATTAAATAATCTGCCATCTTGTGGCAAAATTACAGATCGCAGTTTACAAAAAACAGCGGGAATATAAAATATTGTACATCACGCATTGATACGAATGTCAATCACTCAGAGGTGTGTGTTATTGTCAATAATGTCACAGCTGGACAAACGGCTCAGCCAATCAGATTTAAGGAACGGAATTACCTATTTTATATAAAATGTTATATAAATGGTATCAAGAAGCTACTACTAATGGCAATCAAGTTAGTCTTTGCTAGCAAGGACAGGTCACATGGGCTTAGCACCTTCGCCTCTCAGCGCTAGGGATTCCCGGTTCGATTCCCAATCTGGGTGGAGTTTCCATGTTCTCGCCGTGTCCGCGTAGGTTTCCTCCGGGTTCTCCGGGTTTCTCCCACAGTCCAAAAACATGGATCAAGCATCCTGTCCTGGGTGTATCTGCCCAGTGCCCGAAACGTTCTCCCCTGGATGGGCATGGGGACCCTAATAGAGGATAAGGCTGGCATTTTCAGGTAGCCAAAGATAAATACTTTGCTTCATGTTAAAAACACTAAATAGAATTTTAAAATGCATCTATCGGGGTTTGAACCCTTACCGTTCATATGTTTTGACTGTTGCCATGTTTCAATGTTTCCATTCACACACCTCTAACGAAAAGGTAAGAGGAGAAGCCCCACCCTTGAATATCATTAAGCCTTCCCTAGATACATATTCTCCCGTGTCAGCCGTCTGGCTTTATAAACAACAGAACGCCGACTATGGATATGAACAGCCATAACAAGATCGACAGGCAGATGGACAGAAAGGCCGACAGCACAATATCCATCATACAAGGTATGAGAATCAGAAATGAGATGAGATGAAGAGTCATTTAGAGCTACTGAGTCTCGTTTTGCTTAAGTAATCATTTTAACGCCTGACAAAATAGCCTTACAGCCCAAGCCCTTGTCCTTACATGGCTTTCTATTCAATATATATATATAAATATATGTATTTCTTGTAATTTGTTGTGCAATAACGTTAAAATCAAGGAACTGAGTTTTCATGACTTTGGAAACTGGATCAAAACGAGAAATAACATTTGCCTCTTTTAGAAAGCGGTTGAGTATAAAGGTTCATGCTTGCTCAGTTTGATGGGAAGTGACAAAAGCATATCTGTATCATTTACAATAAGTCTTGCAAAACGGGTTCAGGGCAAATATGTTGTAATTTGGTTTTACACTGAATAATCAGTTTTATTTTTGTTTTCTCGAAAAGGGTTTCAGGCTGGTTACTGGATTCCACTGGCCTTGTATTTAATATTCACGGTACTGCGTCTCGGCTAGAAAGTCCTGCTTGCTACATGAAACACATTCTAGACTTTGCTCATCTTCGCAAAATGATTATGGTTGCAAAATGACAAACAGAAAGAAGTTAATTTGTAAGAGTTAATAATAATAAGCCTGAAGTTAATATCTCATTAGGGCGGCCAGATTCCAATTCACCAGATGTGGGACAGACTATGTTTGTGTGGAACAATGTGGGACACCAATGCATAGTCTAAAATAACTTGAAACAAAAAAAGAAACATCTCGATTCTGCCCCTTTAGCACATAACAGACCGCAAAAAAAAAATGTTATTTATATATATATATATATATATATATATATATATATATATATATATATATATATATATATATATATATATATATATATACACTCACGGCCACTTTATTAGGTACACCTGTCCAACTGCTCGTTAATACTTAATTTCTAATCAGCCAATCACATGGCGGCAACTAAGTGCATTTAGGCATGTAGACATGGTCAAGACAATCTCCTGCAGTTCAAACCGAGCATCAGTATGGGAAAGAAAGGTGATTTGACTGCCTTTGAACGTGGCATGGTTGTTGGTGCCAGAAGGGCTGGTCTGAATATTTCAGAAACTGCTGATCTACTGGGATTTTCACGCACAACCATCTCTAGGGTTTACAGAGAATGGTCCGAAAAAGAAAAAACATCCAGTGAGCGGCAGTTCTGTGGGCGGAAATGCCTTGTTGATGCCAGAGGTCAGAGGAGAATGGCCAGACTGGTTCGGGCTGATAGAAAGGCAACAGTGACTCAAATAGCCACCCGTTACAACCAAGGTAGGCAG
>JAFMOC010000314.1:172500-217500 GCA_019802505.1 Corydoras sp. C115 | reverse complement strand
GGGTGAGTGATGTAAACATAAACCAGAGTCTTCAAGACGGTAATTCATAAATAATGCAATATGTTCTGGACGTGTTTGCCGAAGGTGTAATGACAGGTCTCATGTTACACGGTATGACTGCAGGAACTAAAGTCTTACACGATAGGAACAGAAAATTTGAACAAAAATGCTTTATAATTGACTTTTTAAAACTATTTATAGAATATGTCACTATTATTTATTTAAGTTTCAAGTTTATTTGTCATTTGTGCAACATGTTGGGACATGTGCACATAGAAATTCTTATGGTGAGACATTGGAATATACACTCTACATAGAAGATAATTCAAATATACAAGAAAAATCTAGCAGAATTTACACTATAAAGAAATACACAATATAATATATAAAATATATATATATATAAAAAATATATAATGGCTTAGTGGTATTAGCATTCATCATTCAGCATTATTCTCCCGCTTTAATCCTCCATCTAGGGTGGGTGGGGTTCCCCATGCCCATCCAGGGGAGAAACGTGTCTGCGCCAATCTATCACTCCGGGCACACACCTCACTCACCACAGTCCAAAAACATCACTCTATATGGGGCAATTTGGAGAATTCAAAACTTGATCCATGTTTTTTGTAAACTGTGGGAGGAAACCGTGAACCCGTGTGTGCCCAGCAGATGGGGGAGAACATGGAAACTCCACCCAGATGGGGATTCGAACCGGGAATCCCTAGCGCTGAGAGGCGAACGTGCTGACCACTAAGCCACTGTGCCGCCTATAAAATAAAATATTATATATATAAAAAATATATAATATATAAAATATCATTCATTCATTCATTCATTCATTCATTATCTTCCGCTTTATCCTCTATTAGGGTCGCGGGTGGGTTCCCCATGCCCATCCAGGGGAGAACGTTTCGGGCGCTGGGCAGATACACCCAGGACAGGGCGCCAATATATCACTGGGTACACACTCACTCACACACACACACACACACACACACTCTATACGGGGCAATTTGGAGAACTCAATTGACCTTGATCCATGTTTTTGGACTGTGGGAGGAAACCGGAGAACCCGGAGGAAACCCACTCAGATTGGGATTCGAACCTGGAATCCATAGTGCTGAGAGGGGAACGTGCTAACCACCAAGCCACCCCTATAAAATATTATATATATAAAAAAATATATAATATATAAAATTAAAGTGTCATAGTAAATAAATTAAAGTGACATAGTATTATGTGAACTGCTTGACGTTTGTAATGATACTGAAACGTGCTAGTGGTTCTTGGCTTCCAAATATTTTTTGTGTTGCCCCATGGCTTACATGCATAACCTGTATTCTGTAAAATGTGGTTACATCCGATTAATATTCCTTTCATAGACAAATATGATGTGATTCTGTCACTGGTCACAGTAAGGCGGTAATGTGAGCTATACAAGACCCAATAATGAGACACAAAACCAGGAGACAAATGATAGTTATCTCCTCTGATTATCTTTTGCTTAATTTAAGGCGTTTAGGGCGCTGGGCAGATACACCCAGGACAAGATGCCAATCCATCACTGGGCATGCACTTACTTACACAGACACACACTATATAGGGGCAATTATGAGCATACTTGGATTGGACTGTGGAAGGAAACTGGAGAACCAGGAGGAATTCCACATTGACACAGTGAATACCTGGGTTCGAAAAGGCAGATGTGCTAACTACTATGCCGCTATATTATCCATCCATTCAGCTATTATATTCCGCTTTATCCTCTACTAGGGTCACGTGGGGTTCCCCATGCCCATCCAGGGAAGAACGATTTGGGCGCTGGGCAGATACACCCAGGACAGGGCGCCAATCTATCACTGGGCATGCACTCACACACACACACACACACACACTCTATATGGGGCAATTTGGAGAACTCAATAGACTTGATCCATTTTTTTGGACTGTGGGAGGAAACTGGAGAACCTGGAGGAAACCCATGTGGACACGGGGAGAACATGGAAACTACACCCAGATTGGGATACAAACCGGGAATCCCTAACGCTGAGAGGAGAACATGCTACCCACTAATCCACCATGTCGCCATCACTAGGCATAATAATAATAATAATAATAATAATAATAATAATAATAATAATAATAATAAATTTTATTCGAAAGCGCCTTTCAGAACACCCAAGGACGCTGTACAAAGCAAACATATTAAGAACATTTACATTTAAGAATAATGTGCAAAAGAAAGTAAAGTGAATTTAGCCATGAATTTAAATTACAAAGATAAAATAGTATCAATAATAATTAACAGTTAAAAGCTAATTTAAAAAGATGAGTTTGCATGCACTCACTTACACAGATAACACACTATATAGGGGCAATCACGAGCACACAATTTACCTTGAGTTTTTGAACTGTGGGAGGAAACGGGAGAACCTGGAAGAATTCCACATTGACACGGAGAGAACAAACTCCACCCAGATCGGAATTCTAACCTGGGTTCGAAGAGGCAGACGTGCTAACCACAATATTATAGTTATGCAATTTATTAAAATAGACATAATAAAATAAAGATAAAATCCTAAATACCACGCATGGCGATAAACAATACCTAGGATGAGCAAAGATGGCAAAAATACTCCTTAGTAAAAGTACTAGTAATATTGAAAATAATTATTCAAGTCGACTATTTAAGTAAGATTAATCTTTTACTTAAGTGAAAGTATAAAAGTACTAGGGGTAAGCTAGGGGTAAGGGGGGGTAAGCTGCAATATTCGCTGATTCGGAGAACCGTAGTCGACTATGAACCTCATAGTCGAATGTACCATTTTGACCACATGGGGGCGCCCATGGCTGTTGCTAAGCATTAGTTTTTACATGAAATGTCTTTGTTTTCGTTATATATATAGCCTTTTGTCAAATAAAATCATCCTAATTTCTAGAAAAAAAAAGAAAAAACAAAAACAAAAAAAATGATTTTCTTTTGTTAGAAATCTGAAAATCTGACGAATCAGATTCGACTATGAAAATCTTTAGTTGAATACAGCCCTAAAAAGCACACACACCTACATGTACTTAAAGTAAATAGTAGTTAATTAAAAATCACTTCTAATTACAGGGAATCTTTTTGTTCAAATTAAAGGTGAACACACACTATCACATTGATATTGTTCATGTTACAAAAACCCAAAACCATGTGAATATCAGACATATCTGTATATTAATAATAATTCATTCATTCATTCATTATCTTCCGCTTTATCCTATATTAGGGTTGCGGGGGAGGGGGGGGTGTTCCCCATGCCCATCCAGGGGAGAACGTTTCGGGTGCTGGGCAGATACACCCAGGACAGGGCGCCAATCTATCGGTGGGCACACACTCACTCACACAGACACACTCTATATGGGGCAATTTGGAGAACTCAATTGACTTGATCCATGTTTTTGGACCGTGGGAGGAAACCGGAGAACCCGGAGGAAACCCACACGGACACGGGGAGAACATGGAAACTCCACCCAGATGGGGATTCGCACCGGGAATCCCTAGTGCTGAGAGGAGAACATGCTAACCACTAAGCCGCCGTGCCGCCTATTAATAATAAAATATATCAAAATGATTTTAAATATAACCAATAAACCAAAGAAGTGGTTGAATAATAATTGTCAGCGTGCTGATTATGAATACTGAACAATACAATACTAAACTGGGCGGTACGGTGGCTTAGTGGTTTGGCATGTTCTCCTCTCAGTGCTAGGGATTCCCGGTTCGAATCCCAATCTGGGTGGAGTTTCCATGTTCTCCCCATGTCCGTGTGGGTTTCCTCCGGGTTCTCCGGTTTCCTCCCACAGTCCAAAAACATGGATCAAGTCAAATGAATTCTCCAAATTGCCCCATATAGAGTGTGTGTGTGTGAGTGAGTGTGTGTCCAGTGATAGACTGGCGTCCTGTCCTGGGTGTATCTGCCCAGTGCCCGAGACATTCTCCCCTGGATGGGCATGGGGAACCCCCCCCCCCCCATAAAAATATATACAACCCAGAGTGCAGTATATATATAAACTCAGAGTGCAGCAGCATGTTAGGACTGAATGACGTCAGGCTCTCAGTATAATGCTGTCCAGCAGAGGGCGCCGTCACACATTGAATCAAAAGTCAGAGATTTAATATAAAAGATATTACGTGTTTAAAGTTGCCTTCTGTGAATCTTACATTTTAACATTAAATAGCAGGTTAGCTGAACAAGAGTTATGTTTAGAATTCAGAACTACTGATTTATTTAAGCGACTGTACGTATAAAAGTATAAAGTGCACCACCGTCAGCACATTTCGATAAGGTAGCACAACTCTGCTGAAGAATCGCGGCAAATAAAATGTTTTAAATATAAAATGGACCTAAAACACAGAAAAGCTGACTCACTTTAAACGGCGTTATCACATTTGCAGTTAAACTCCAGGTTTTCTTTACCTGATGGCTTTCCCGATGGCGTTATCCAATCACAAGTTCACTCCGGTCCTCCCATCCCGCCTTCTCCAATTTAACATCCAATAGGATTACGAGTTTAATTTTATTAGCGACGTGAGTCCAAAAATAATATATAGCTGCAGGACAGTAGACAATTTTAGGATTTAGAACAACTTTATTTTACAACTAAACTATTAGCTTATTTAACTAATTAATTTAATTTAATTTTAATGGCTTAATCTACTACATATAAGTTTAAATCTGCAGCATCGGACGCAGCAGTTTCAGGACACCATTATATTATATTACCACACTGCCCCCTAGCGGAGGAACTCATTTTGCAGGTTTCTAGTTTCTAGGAACCTAATTGTAGCAGCTCAGTTCCACAGAAATTACTTTTAAAGTTTTAAATGCTTATTAAACTCAAATATTACTACTTTATGTAATTAAGTTAGTATTACTAGCGTCTCCTATTTAAAAATAATACTTAATTAAGCTACTTTTAGGCTTGTTTTCGATTATAGGCATTGAACATAAACAGTTGCCCAGCGATAGATTAAACAGTTTTCAATTTTAGGCTATAAGCATCGTCAAACTGAAGAACTGCAAGCCTTTTTGTATCTCGATGCTGGGATCAGTTATTTTTAAATACATTTACAGGTGTAACAAACATGAATCAAAGTCAAAGTCAGCTTTATTGTCAGAACTGAACATGTACACGGTACACATACACAGTAATGAAATTACGTTTCCTCAGACCCACAGTGAGGTAGTAGACATTACAATTACACGCATTAAATAAACATCTGTTAAAATGTGTACTTAAAAGTAAAAATGTTATTATGCAGCGATTTCGGAATCAGAATCAGAATCAGACTTTATCGGCCAAGTATGCTCACACATCCAAGGAATTTGTCCTTGGTTACACAAGCTCACAGTTCACAATAAACTGACAATTCCAGAAGTAACAATAACACAGGGCGGCACGGTGGCTTAGTGGTTAGCACGTTCGCCTCTCAGCACTAGGGATTCCCGGTTCGAATCCCCATCTGGGTGGCGTTTCCATGTTCTCCCCGTGTCTGCGTGGGTTTCCTCCGGGTTCTCCGGTTTCCTCCCACAGTCCAAAAACATGGATCAAGTCAATTGAATTCTCAAAATTGCCCCATATAGAGTGTGTCTGTGTGAGTGAGTGTGTGCCCAGTGATAGATTGGCGCCCTGTCCTGGGTGTATCTGCCCAGTGCCCGAAATGTTCTCCCCTGGATGGGCATGGGGAATCCCACCGCAAACCTAATAGAGGATAAAGCGGAAGATACACACATTATATGGGGAATTTGGAGAGGGTCGCGGGGGGGTGACCTTGATCCATGTTTTTTGGACTGTGGGCGGAAACAGAGAACCCGGACAGGAAACCCATCTATGCGGACACGGGGAGAACATGGAAACTCCACCCAGATTTGGAGATTCGAACCGGGAATCCCATAACGCTGTGGGAGAGAGAACGCGCTAACCACCCATGCGGGAAGCCACGGGAAGGCATGGAAACTCCCCCAGAAGCAACAAAAAACAAAAAACACAGCCAAAATAGCCATCCTCCTCCGCACGCACAGACACACACACACACACACACACACACACACACACACACACATGCACACCCACACACAGACACACCTGTAAACATGTGCAGAATTTTGTATTTAAAAACAAGCTGCCAGTGCAGCAGTAGTGCAGCAGTTTATTACTTGCAAATAAGCAAAGTTGTGCAAATTCAGCTGCATTTTATAAGCATCTAAACCTTTTATCACAATAATGCCACACAGACCAAGAACCAAGAGTGAGAACACAGACCGAGAGTGTCAACCAAGAACCTTATTTTGTGTCCTGCGACTGTTTTGTCGCCAGTGTAGGGCTTGAGCCTAATGATGTTAGCTACCCAATACGTACTGTATATAGTTGACAGTTCTTTGGTCCATATTTGCTTTGTGTCGTGTTTAGGTGATTGCAGCAGAGGGAGAGATGAATGCTTCGCGAGCCCTAAAAGAGGCTTCTCTGGTAATTGCTGAGTCCCCTTCAGCCCTGCAGCTGCGCTACCTCCAAACACTCAACACCATTGCGGCCGAGAAAAACTCTACGATCATCTTCCCGCTCCCTATTGACATCCTGCAATCCTTCACCCGAGGCAAATGATATCCAGATTGGGCAGACGACGCCTTAAAATGTATTTAATTATTTAATCGGGTAGTGATCACGGTAACCTTCATGAAGTTGTCTTCATGTTTTTGATTTTGCACAGAAATTATTATATTTATACTATACTCTATATATATTTATACTAGACTATATTTAGCAGGGGGTGGCACGGTGGCTTAGTGGTTTAGCATGTTCGCCTCTCAGCGCTAAGGATTCCCCGTTCGAATCCCAATCTGGGTGGAGTTTCCATGTTCTCCCCGTGTACTCGTGGGTTTCCTCCGGGTTCGCCGGTTTCCTCCCACAGTCCAAAAACATGGATCAAGTCAATTGAGTTCTCCAAATTGCCCCATATAGAGTGTGTGTGTGAGTGAGTGTGTGCCCAGCAATAGATTGGTGCCCTGTCCTGGGTGTATCTGCCCAGGACCCGAAACATTCTCCTCTGGATGGGCATCCATGACCCCAGGACCTCTATGACCCTAATATAGGATAAAGCGTAAGATAATGCATGGATATACTATATATATTTATACTATACTATATTTAGCAGTTGCCCAGTGATGGATTGGCACCCTGTCCTGGGTCTATCTGCCCAGTGCCCGAAACATTCTCCCCTGGATGGGCATGGGGAACCCCCCACGACCCTAATATAGGACAAAGCGGAAGATAAATGAATGAATGAATTTAGCAGAATATATTTAGCAGTACTTTGGACTTTTAGACTTTTAGTTAAAGTATTGCTCCCACCCACCCATTTGCTTGTCTTAACTGATAAATATAAGACTCTCTGCCCTAATAGCCGTGTTAAACATTTCTGGTTTATACTGATGCATATGGTTACAGTCTGCAGCTACAGTATATTACAGATTCTGGATTTAGTGTAGGCTTGTGGTTAAGGAACCAGCCATGCAACCTTAAGGCATCGGTTCGATTCCCTGTCCCACCAAGTACCATACCTGAAGTACCCTTGGGCAAGGCACTTTATGAGCAGCTCTTTGGTTTAATGACATGTAGTGTGTTTGTGTGTGTGTGTGTGTTTGTGTGTGTGTGCTTATCCTGCTTTGCATGTTACTGATCTAGAATACATTTCTGACTGTAAATACCCATATCAAAACCTCATCATATTTCAATATCGCTTTACATTTATATTAATGCGTGATATACATTATTACATTATTTCAAATCATACAGCACAGATTAATATAAACAGCAAGCTGATTCCCAATGAGCACTTAGGCCACCATGGCTGTTTTTTGAAAAAAAAAAAAAATGTAAAAATAAATTTTATTTTGTAATTTTATTGTTAGAGAACCTGAATCCTGTTACTCAGCGATCAATGTTCACTTTACAAAACAGACTAGATCTCAGAGATTATTAATAATTTTGCTTTCAATAAACGCATTTATGAATCAAACCTTGTTTTTTTTTTATTATAGTGTGTTTGTAACCATTTTAGAAAGCAATAAGGCACTTGAGGTTGTGTATTATTAGTATTAAATCACGGAAAAGTGATGTAACCTCACTCCGCTAGGAGTTGGCCCTAATAACATCTCTTTTCCCTGATGTATTCACAATAATCCATGCCCTCTGATGATGTATTATTAATTTAGTTCATGTAGACTTGTCTAATGAGGAGCCACTGGTCACTGGCTATGATAAAAATGGGATCTTGCCATAAAGTAGCCAGTGTGCCTTCAAATATATAAGTAGTTATGTATAAATCAAAGAATCCAACATTAGCAATATTTATGTTGCATGTACTGCTCTATCAATAATAATAATAATAATAATAAGAAGAAGAAGAAGAACAAGAAGCACATGTTTTAGTTGTACATATGTCTTTATTAACTTAAAATCTGTCACATAGCTGCTGCCATCTGCTCTTAGATGAACTTTTATTTTATACCTAAAAAGACATAACTGTAAATTATTATGTATTTTATTGGCATAGACATATCTTTAGACTTTCAAGCATGCCTAAACTGTTGTGTCCTACGGACTTCAATTCCAAAGTGCATCGTTTACAAAACTGCTGTGTCTGAATGCATTATAGCTACAAACTGTAATCTACGGTCTCGTTTTGGGTTTTATAGTAACGCCTTTAAAATCACAGCTTAAAAGACATGCTTTCATAACATGTTATGTAGCGTTCTGAACATCAACATTTATCATTTATGCCTCGTAAAAATGAACATATATATATATATATATATATATATATATATATATATATATATATATATATATATATATATATATATACTCTATATACTGTAAAATGCAGATTTATGTTCAATTTTGTCAAAGTACATTGCTTAAAAGTGTGAATGTGAATTAAAACCATGCTGTAAACAGTTTTACGCACAAAAAAGTAGAATAACTCAAAGATATGACACTGTACACAATATAGTTTCCCAATTTTACCTGAGCGAAACTAGTTAGACACCCAGCAGGGGAAAAATGATTTTGAATGAAATTTGTCGTTGGCTTATAAGTAACATTTTATACACTATATGGAGAAACGTATCAGGACACACCTTTTAATCACTGAATTTAGGAGTTTCATTCAGCCCTATTGCCACATGTATAGATCCAAGCACCTATGATTATGCACCCATGAATGAACATTGTATAAAAACTTAGTGGCAATAGTTTGTGGAAGCCTTTTTTTGTATTTCTGCCTGACTGAAGCCCAATGCACACAGCAAAACATCACCGAACCCTAACCTTAAACTTATTAAGCACCTAAGATGCCAGACCCTCTTGTCCAACATCAGTGTTTGAACTCACAAATACTTATCTTATCTTGTGCATATTAGGGTCTATTAGGGTCACGGGGTAGGATTCGAGAAAGAACGCTGGGTGATGGGCACATACACCCAGCACAGGGCAATTTATAGCAGCTTATTCACTTTAAATCCATGTTTTTGAATCATGGAGAACATGGAAACTCCACCTAGATTATGACTTGAACCTGGATCCCCAGCGTCGAGAGCCAAACATGCCACCAATACTCAATATGCAACATTATTCTCACAGACACAAAAAAAAGCTTCCCAGCAAATTGCCAACTGTTATAATTATATAAATTTAAAAATAAAAAAGCTAAGAATCATTTATGTGTTCCATTTCTCTTGTCCATATAGTGCCATCAGTCGTACAGGTTTACTGACCTTTTGTCGTGACACGTACACATCCTGAGAATATATTCCGATGAGTAACAATAAATAAGTACATAACAATAAAGCACCCGTGGTAAAAATTAAATACTGAAAATGGTATAAATTATTTTCAAAAGTTAGCAAGAAATACATCATACGAATAAATAATACATACAAACAATAATGATAATAAAAACATAACAAAATGACCAAAATGAGCTTTTACCACTGATTATAAACATTATATTTGAAATACTTCTGTCTGCTTATAAATTAACCATCTAGGTCATCCAAATTTGTAGTAAACTGTTTTTATGTATACCATATGTAACTGGAGGATATGCAAAAACATTATAACGTGATACTACACAGATCGGGTCAAATAATATTAATGTTAAAATGCTAGACACTTAATTATCTGTGATACTAGACTTTTCTGACACCTGATTGCTTACATAAAAATCTAAAACATAATTAAAAAAAAATAACTTTCTCACAGCAAGGTCTTGGGTTCGATTCCCTGGGTATGAAGGAAAGAAGTTTGCATGTCCTTCCCGTGTCCTTGTAGATTTAGTCTTAAAAACATTGTATAAGAATTGGAGGCAATGTGTGTACATGTGTGCATACCTCTGCCCTGTGATGGACGGGCAACTTGTTTGGGGTGTTTCCCAATTTTTTTTTATACGAAAAGTGCTGGGAAAGGTCCCAGCATAATCAGAATTAATTGGATTTATTGGATTTTGAGAAGGGGCAACACGGTGGCTCAGTGGTTAGCACGCTCACCTCTCAGCACTAGGGATTCCTAGTTTGAATCCCAATCTGGGTGGAGTTTCCATGTTCTCTCCGTGTCCGTGTGGGTTTCCTCCGGGTTTTCCAGTTTCCTTCCACAGTCCAAAAACCATAGATCAAGGTCAATTCTCCAAATTGCCCCATATAGAGTGTGTGTGTCTGTGTGCAGATTGTGTGCCCAGTGATGGACTGGTGTATCTGCCCAGCACCCGAAACGTTCTCCCCTGGATGGGCATGGGGAAACCCGCCCGTGATCGTAGTACATGATAAAGCAGAAGATAATGGATGGATGGATGGATTTTGAGAAAGAAATTTCTATTCATTTCATTCTACATTCTAGTCTTTGAATGGGAATGCAGTTGCTTGCTTATGCTAAGCTAATAGAAGATCAGGGTTTTGAGATTGGAAACAAGGCATTTCATGGATAAATGAAAATGTCAAACTGAAATTCTTCAGTGTGCACGTCCGACAGAAATTAGAATTTAAAATCATTTGGAAGACTTACAGCAGCGGGACGTTCGTTTAACAAAAATAAGATTAGCTAACTCAGAGCGCTTGCTAACGGGCTAATGGCATTAAAATGCACTGGCAATGCGAAAAGCACACCAGAAATTACAGACACAGTGCCGATTCATGTTCATCAGCCTTTTTATGTCTATATAAAGTCTACGTGTAAAAATGTCTAAGCCAATGGGAACTACACAAGAACAACCTTGCACCAAGAAGAACTTTGGTTGTATAAGAACAGTGTTGATAAAAAACGTTATTTTATTTAAAATTACAGGGTAAATCAATCAAGGATTAAGTTGTTGTTTAAGGAATGTACCAGTACTATCATTTTAATAGTCATAGGCTTGTGGTTAAGAAGCTAGCTTTGCAACCTGAAGGTCCCTGGTTTGATTCCCGGTCCCACCAAGTACTAAGGATGTCCTAGTGTGTGTATATGTGAGTGTTTCACTGCACGGATGGGTTAAATGTGGAGGATACACTCCTCTTTTTGTATTGCCTCTATGTGTAGTTACTATCAACAATAACTTTAAATTTTCTGTAACTGAAAGAAGACCAGGGCTTCCCGGTTAGAATGCCAATCTGGGTGGAGTTTCCATGTTCTCCCCATGTCCACTTGGGTTTCCTCCGGGTTGTCCAGTTTCCTCCCACAGTCCAAAAACATGGATCAATTGAAGGTCAAGGTCAATTGAATTCTCCAAATTGCCCCATATAGAGTGAGTCTGTGTGAGTGACTGTGCCCAGTGATAGATTGGCGCCTTGTCCTGGGTGTATCTACCCAGTGCCCGAAACGTTCTCCCCTGGATGGAACGAAGAGGTTCAAATTTCCTATGGAGGCACAACATTAAGGTGGGCAATACTAATTATACTAGCAAAAATGCCAACTGAAATAAATTGGGAAGTAGTTTAAGTATCTTAAACCTGATTCAAGATCTGTAATAGTGATCATAGTGATACCATAGTGAATCAATCTAGAAATATCACTCCCTAGGTATTTAGTGTCTGGATTTCGAGAGTCCGGTGTATCATGTAAAGGCTTAACTTGAGGTACATATGGCGTACAATAACAAACTGCCTAGCACTTGGCAGGAATCACTTGCATGTACTTCGGAAGTGTAGAAAAGTCCATATTTCAAACCTGGTTGAGAATGTCTAATAGTGTGATGGAGTGCAATAAATGCTCATTGGAACAAGCGCACTGTCTCTACATTCTCTATAATGCGTTACGTCATCGAAGTAACGCCGAATTCATTCATCCAGACGGCACATCGAAGACGAACATATATAAAAGGCGCATGTGTTTGGATGCAGAGACAAATATCTATTGAGCTATTCAGCACCCATTTCCACAGGACATTCAGTAAGAGTTCGGCCCGATTCACAGTCAATTCCGATAGAGCTTTGGGGGGGAACACATGGTGGTTTATCTAGGAAGAGTTTGGGGATGAGATGGTGAGCCGGGGCTGGAAGCGGGTCGATGGAGAGGCGACTGACTGGGAGACATTCGTGGACTCAACTCTCCTGTCTGTAGACGCCAGAGAAGCTCCTCATTGGTGCGACTCAGTCGCTTTTTCTCGTTACTTTCCTTCTCCACGTGCTCTTGCAGGTTGGCATTCTCCTCGGATAGTTGTCTGAATGTAACAGAAATGGCATTATGTCACATATTAATAAGTCTAAATGTTTAAAAGTCAAAGAAAAAGTGGGGTAGCAAAGTGTAAAGACCTGGAGGTGGCGATGTTGAGGTCTATTCTTGCTTTGAGGTCCTCGTTTTGCTGCTGGAGAACCTTAACACGCTCTTCCAGGAATGCATTTTTTTGTGCCTGTTTAACATACATGTACACACGGAAATAAAATTTGTAATTGCAACTAAACCATCACCTCGTTTTATTACAATATCTTGCGAATCTACATAATAACCTTGTGTCAGCCGGGATGTTCTTACACTTATAATGCTTTAAATATCTCAAAATCATCAGATTTTAAACAATAAATGAATTTTTAATGAATAAATGAATGAAACGGATCAGGAAAAGAGGAGTTGTTAGGTCCAACTCATAGCGGAGTGCAGTTACACAGCTTTCCCGTGATTTATTTACAGTAAAGTTTAGAGCCTGCAACAACGACAGTATGATATTTATAGCTGCCAAGATTTGTTTTGCAATCTACAGTTTCACCAACCAGTTTCTCCAGCTCTGATATCTTCGTTTCTTGCTCGTGGATCTGCTGGTTCTTCATCTCCAAAACATCTTTAAGACTCTTCAGATCTTCTTCAATATGCTGATAGGGGGCCAGGGCTTCCTAGAATAAGACACACAATTCATACATTAGAAAAGAAAACATGGGGCCACATTGCAATGTTTTAGTGGAGTTCCTGCACAGAACCTGGATTTCTATTGGACTAGTACCAGGATGACCTCACTGAGCTGACATCCATTCATTCATTATCTCCCGCTTTATCCTCTAGTAGGGTTGCGGTGGGGTTCCCCATGCCCATCCAGGGGAGAACGTTTTGGGCGCTGGGCAGATAGACCCAGGACAGGACACCAATCTATCACTGAGCACACACTCACTCACACAGACACACTCTATATGGGGCAATTTGGAGAACTCAATTAAAATACAGTAAGTCCCCCACTGAGCATTGGTCCTCCTAAGGTTTCTTCCTTAAAAACCAACTATATCTCTAAACTATAAGATTTTATTTTGCCCCTTCAAGTCCCTTTGCTCTTTCGGGGGTTTAGGCTTGCAACACAGTAAAGTTGCTTTGATACAATGCACTGTTATAAAAATTCCATCCATCCATCCATTATCTTCCGCTTTATCCTCTATTAGGTTTGCGAGGGGGTTCCCCATGCCCATTCAGGGGAGAACGTTTCGGGCGCTGGGCAGATACACCCAGGAGAGGGTGCCAGTCTATCACTGGGCACTGTTGTAATAATTGCTATATAAAATAAATGAACACCAACTTGATTTGAGTTTTGAAACCCAAACATTCGGACTGATCTGATTGACATACCAACCATCGAGCCACCATGTTCTTGAGCACACAACACAAAAAAATTAGTTCTGCTACTTCAGCCTCACAGTGGTGTCTAAGCTCAATCCGTATCCTTCACCATCGCTCTTGTCTGCGATCTTGAGACATTCAGCATTTTTAGGCAACAACTCAAACCAAGTCTCTTCCCAAGCATCGGATTTAAATTTGTCCAGTGTTCTATCTATCCATCCGTTGTCTTCTGCCTAATTCTCTATTATGGTTGTGTTGGGGTTTCCAAGAACAGTTTGAGCACTGGGAAGATACAAACAGTACAAGGTGCCAATCTATTGCTGGGCACCCATGGGCTCACTCACACTGAGATTGATATTCAAACCTGGATCTCCAGCACTGAGAAGAGAACTTGCTAACCACTAAGCCTGTGTTCTAGAGGTCACCAATTACTTTTAATGTAGATAGGTCCAGAACATAGTAGATACCAAGGGCATTAGTAGTTGGTGCCCATATAGTGTAAGTGCTCAAGGGCTCAGGAGTCAGGGTCAGAATTGATTAGGCACATTTAAACACCTAAGTAGTTTGGAGCCCCCATATTGGTGCTTAATGGTGCACCAATACTTTATTTGTTCACCTTAATGGTGCTGTGGCGAACCTGTGTGTTGAGCTCACTCTACAAGAACCCAAGGTTCTAGTGGTCAGCTCCTGATAAGCACACTAAGAACCGAAATGTTCAACTTCCAATGGAAGTCACACTTCCTTAACATGTATGGATATCAAGTGCAGTACCACGATCTGCTCGTCTGTACTCCGGCGTAGTGCTTCCTCAAAGCGCTTGGCTTTGTCTCTTAGAGTGCGGTTCTGAAACGTCAGTGTGTCCACCTGATCCTAAAGAAAAAACACAACCACACAGTTGTTAATATGAACACATCGTTATCTTCCATTATAAAAACGCTGATGTGTGATGAGTCAGTTAAAATGAGGTCATACCTGCAGTGACAATCTGAGTTTCTCAAAATCCTCCTCCAGTGATTTCTTCTGCTGTTCATGAGCCATCTTCAGATCTGCAAGACATGAGGACTATTAGATCATGCAAATATTTTAACAAATCTTTCCAGTATTTAAATGTACTATTATATATATATATATATATATATATATATATATATATATATATATATATATATATATAGGTATGGCGGCACGGTGGCTTAGTGGCTGGCCTCGCAGCACTAGGGATTCCCGGTTCGAATCCCCATCTGGGTGGAGTTTCCATGTTCTCACCGCGTTTGCGTGGGTTTCCTCCGGATTCTCTGGTTTCCTCCCACAGTCCAAAAACATGGATCAACTCAATTGAATTCTCAAAATTGCCCCATATAGAGTGTGTCTGTGTGAGTGAGTGTCTGCCCAGTGATAGATTGGTGTCCTGTCCTGGGTGTATCTGCCCAGCGCCCGAGATGTTCTCCCCTGGATGGGCATGTGAAACCCCACCGCGACCCTAATAGAGGATAAAGCGGGAGATAATGAATGAATCAATGAATATATATGTATTTTGGAGCATCACGTCTACAAAGTAGTATTAAAATCTGTACAATTACAGCATTCAACAAGTTGTCATAAAACCAGTGGTCAACATTTGAACATTTAAAATCTCCAAAGTAATACGTAGACGTATAGTTATAAGACGTATAGATGTATAGTTTTAAAGAGATGGGGAGCTTTAATTAAAAATTAGTTTGGCCACACCCCCTTTTTGCTCCACTTATTGTCCATATTCTCAGTTCCACTTCCTGTAAAGATGGACTTTGTAGTTCACCAATTCCAGACTGTAGTCCATCTGTTTGTGTTCTACAGTACATACTGTGCACATACTGTGTGGGTTCCCATGGCCATCCAGGGGAGACCGTTTCGGGTGCTGGGCAGATACACCCAGGACAGGACGCCAATCTATCACTGAACACACCCTCACTCACACACACTCTATATGGGGCAATTTGGAGAATTCTGTTGACTGTGATCCATGTTTTTGGACTGTGGGAGGAAACTAGAGAACCTGGAGGAAACCCACGCAGACACGGGGAGAACATGGAAACTCCACCCAGATGGGGATTCGAACCGGGAATCCCTAGAGCTGAGAGGAGAACATGCTAACAAGCCCCGTGCCGCCCCCTGTGACATTCCACATGCCCTGTAAATAAATAACTAACTTGATATTTAACTTCTGTATGTAAATTGTGCTCATTTTAATTTTAACTTATTTCATGTATATGATTGAATTAAAAAAGGAGAAGCTTTTAATTAGATTGTACCGATGTATAGTGACTATATTCTGTTATATTATATTCTATATCACTAAACAATTAACACTTAAATTATTTCAAAATGAACATAAGTTTGGCATTTTTGCTTTATAAGCTCTTTAAAAACTTAAAGTTGACTTACTCTTGACTGTCCTCGCATGCTCTTCCTGTAGAGTGTCCACTGTGGCATTATGATTGGCCTCCTGCTCATGCAAGGCAGCCTCATGATGCTCGCTCATCTCCTCAACCTTACAAAGCACATAAACGGGATGTCAGTCACGGATCTTGCCACTCATCTTGTTCTAATATTATTATTATTATTATTATTATTATTATTATTATTAGGCGGCACGGTGGCTTAGTGATTAGCATGTTCTCCTCTCAGCACTAGGGATTCCCAGTTCGAATCCAAAACTGGGTGGAGTTTCCATGTTCTCCCCGTGTCCACGTGGGTTTCCTCCGGGTTCTCTGGTTTCCTCCCACAGTCCAAAAACATTGATCCAGGTCAATTGAATTCTCCAAATAGAGTGTGTTTGTGTGTGAGTGAGTGTGTGTCCAGTGATAGATTGGCACTGAGTGTATCTGCCCTGCGCCCCAAACGTTCTTCATGGGGAAGCCCCGTGACCCTAATAGAGGATAAAGCGGAAGATAATGGATGGATGGACAGATTATTATTATTATTTATTTATTTTTTATTATTTTTATTATTATTATTATACATCCATCCATCCATCATCTTCCGCTCTAACCTCTACTCTATCCTCTATCCAGGGATCTCTATCTATCGTTTTGTGTGCTGGGAGGAGGACACCCAGGACAGGGTGCCAATCTATCGCTGAGCACACACTCACTCACACAGACACACTCTATATACACTATACATGGGGTAATTTTGGAAAATTTAATTGATCTTGATCCATGTTTTTGGACTGTGGGAGGAAACCGGAGAACCCGGAGGAAACCCACGCGGACACGGGGAGAACATGGAAACTCCACCAAGATTGGGATTCGAATCGAAGGAATCGAACCTGGAATCCCTAGTGCTGAGAGGAGAACATGCTAACCACTAAGCCACCGTGCCACCCACTATTATTATTATTATTATTATTATTATTATTATTATTATTATTATTATTATTATTATCTACAGGACCTAACAAAGGGGCTCATTTGACTTTAATGGAGGTGACCTGCTGTCGATGTAGAGAGCAGAGCTGTTCTAGCTGGCTGCTCTGCTGTCTCTGCAGATGCTCAGTCTCCCTCCGCTGCTCTTCTTTCAGGCTCTCCTGCAGATCCCGCAGCTCCTTCTCCTGCTTCTCCTGGAGTTCCCTCAGCTGCTGCTCAAAACTACGCTCCAACTCAGCCTTCTCACCCTGTAAGAGCTCCCACCGGCCCACGCTAACCACTAAACAGGGACAGAAACAGGGTTTAGGGCGCGGTGATTGGTAGCATCCTGATTTGGTTGTTGTTTATAGGAGGTGACTGAACAGCTGACATAATGCCGCCAGTTCTAATGCTCTACCTCGTGAGGTGAATCAGAACAGCTCAACCCCCACTTACCCACTTCATCCCTGATTTTAGAAAGCTCCAGGGACAGCTCCCTCTCCTTCAGTGAACCATTTTCGCTCTGTGAAGCACACGCACACGTCAGCAAATATTAGTCACAGTATTACAGTAGTCATTACGATCAACAGCGTTAAAATAAAACGGGAGTTTGTTAGCAATTATATTCATGACGGCAAAAGACGATAAATCGATGTTCTCCCTGTGTCCACCTTCTCAGGTTTCCTTCCACAGTCCAAATGGATTTAAAGTAAATAAGCTGCGCTAAATTGTATCTGTATTGCCCCCATATTGTTTATGTGTGTCTGTTTGAGTCAGGCCTCCTGTTTGATTGGCGTCCTGTCCTGGGTGTATCTGACCAGCGCCCGAAACCCCCACCCCCATGACCCTAGTAGAGGAATAAGTGGTAGTGTATATATCCATCCATTATCTTCCACTTTATCCTCTATTAGGGTCACGGGGGTGGTGGTGGGGGGGGTTCCCCATGCCCATCCAGTGGAGAACGTCTCGGGTGCTGGGCAGATACACCCAGGACAGGGCGCCAATCTATTGCTGGGCACACACTCACTCACACAGACACACTCTATATGGGGCAATTTGGAGAACTCAATTGACTTGATCCATGTTTTTGGACTGTGGGAGGAAAGTGGAGAACCCGGAGGAAACCCACGCGGACACGGGGAGGACATGGAAACTCCACCCAGATTGGGATTCGAATCAGGAATCCCCAGCACTGAGAGGAGAACATGCTAACCCATCGTTTAAATAAGCCATATATATATATATATATATCTATATATATATATATATATATATATATATATATATATATATATATAAATTCTGTCCCATAACGGAATGACACTCTAATCCACTACTGTGAATACACTGCATAAATAAGGACTACATAACCACATTACAGCCTCCATGAGATGCAGACTAAAGGTTTTATTAGTTTAAGCTTAATTACGGAGTATAATTCTATAATGTATTGATTTATAATGTAATAAAAAATATATATACATGTTATTTGCTTAAGCAGTTAAGCAGAAGAAAAACATTGGAGCATTATGGGTTTTATGAAATGAAATGATCCTGATTCTGATCCCCATGAAATGAATATTTAGGAATCAAGTAGTAATAAAGTTTATTCCTATCACTTATCATACAGAAATATCAAAGCACGAAGGTTTGGTTGATACATCCATCCTTTATCTCCTGCTTAATACACAATAGGGTCGTGGGAGGGGTTCTTTATGCCCATCCAGGGGAGAACGTTGTGGGTGATGGGCAGATACACACAGAACAGGATGGCAATCTATCGCTGGGATCACACTCACACACACACACACACACACACACACACACACACACACACACACACACACACACACACACACACACACACACACTGCAAAAAATCTATTTAAAAAAATAAAAATACAAATGTGTACATGAATGACGTAATTATTTGCCAATATAGTGAGTAAAATTATATGTTGGGATTTCTTAAAATAAGAATAAATGTCTAAAAACAAAATTGGTTGTCTTACAAGTCAAAACCAAGATTTGTTAAGACTTTTTAAGCTTTCAATTTGTGCAGTAGGGGCAGATGGGGCAATTTAGATGAGCTAATTTATCTTGAATCCATGTTTTTGGACTGTGGGAGGAAACCTGGGAACCTGAATAACACACACACACACATGGAAACTCCTCCCAGATTGGGATTCGAACCTGGAACCCCAGCGCTGAGAGGCGGATGTGCTAACCACTAAGCCACAGAGCCACCCCTTGGTTGCTACCATCCATCCATCCATTTATCTTCCGCTTTATCATCTATTAGGGTAGCAAGGGGGGTTCCCCATGCCCATCCAGGGGAGAACGTCTCGGGCGCTGGGCTGATACACCCAGGACAGGACACCAATCTATCGCTGGGCACACACTCACTCACACAAACACACTCTATATGGGGCAATTTGTAGAACTCAATGGACTTGATCCATGTTTTTGGACTGTGGGAGGAAACCGGAGAACCCGGAGGAAACCCATGGGGACACGGGGAGAACATGGAAACTCCACCCAGATGGGGATTCGAACCAGGAATCCCCAGTTCTGAGAGGAGAACATGCTAACCACTAAGCCACAGTGCCACCCCTTGGTTACTACCAGTACTTAGTAATTCAGACTGTAATTATCTCCTGCTTAATCCACTACTAATTAATCAACGTTTCGACTGCGGGTAGACACACAGAGGATTCTATCACACACTGGGCACACACTCACTCACACAGTCTCACACTCTATTATAAGGCAATTTAGAGCATTCAATTAACCTTAAATCCTTGTTTTTGGACTGTGAGAGGAAACCTCCTAGAGGAGAACCCAGAGGAAACCTACGCAGACATGGGGAGAACAGGGAAACTCCACCCAAATTGGGATTGTAGTCTGGATCCCCAGCGCTGAGGGGCAAACATGCGAACCACGACACCACCATGCTGCCCAAGACTGTAATTTAATACTAAAATATTGAGCGACCATCTTCCAGGTTGTTTGTATTAAGGGTTTCGAGCGGTGCTGGGGTGTCCTGACACTCATTGGTTTAAAGGTGAGGAAACACAAGGCAGCGCAGACACACAGCTTAGGTTCAATTAAGTATCCCTGATATGCATGTTGTTGGACTATTAACAAAACTGAAAAAAAAACATGCAATATTCTCTGTTCCCTCCCATATACTTTTTTATTGTCCTGTATATAGTTTTGTATATATTGTAATTCTTGTTTTGCACAAGCTTTGTCAGTTGTGTTGTTTATGTTCTATGTAGCACATATATACTGTACACTATATTCATATATCCGTCCATCCATTATCTTCCGCTTTATCCTCTATTAGGGTCGCTGGGGGGGGCGGTTCCCCATGCCCATCCAGGGGACAACGATTCGGGCGCTGGGCAGATACACCCAGAACAGGGGGCCAATCCATCGCTGGGCACACACACACTCACACAGACACACTCTATATGGGGCAATTTGGAGAATTCAATTGACCTTGAGCCATGTTTTTGGACTGTGGGAGGAAACTGGAGAACCCGGAGGAATCGCACGCGGACACGGGGAGAACATGAAACTCCACCCAGATTGGGATTCGAACCGGGAATCCCGAGGCGAACGTGCTGACCACTAAGCCACCGTGCCGCCCACTATATACATATAGTATATACTGTATACATATATATTCCACTATATACTTTACAGCACTTTATATTGTTGGAATGACAAATAAAATATTTGCATACTTGAACATAAAATACCATATATATATATATATAAAATATGATATCAGTCCAGCTACCAAATATCAGATCCTTAGATGACATCCCATCCTAAGATGACAATTCAATCTACATTCAAACACATGTGAGCATGCATGCACACACACACACACACACACACACACACACACACACACCTTGAGAGTGAGTCTGTTTCACCCATATGCAATAAGCATCCAGACAGCAGAAGGTAGAAGGACTAAAAGCACGGGAATGCACCATAGCACTGAGAATAACAGAGGGAGGATAGGGAGGATGCAGCGGGAGGAGAACGTCTCTATAACCAGCCTTACCTCATCCCTGGCACCATAGCGCGAGAGTGGCTGCAACAGCTACCGGCAAACGCCTGGATCGCAGTCTCTGCTACAAGACCCGGACCTTCGTCCCTCCCTCCCTCCCTTCACCCTTCCTTATTCTTCTCCCCTCCCTCACGCCATCATCTGCTCCATGCCTCACACACCACCATGCACATTCCGTCTCCTCCTCAGTCTCTCTGAGATCAAACCCAAAGAGCGGAAGTGGATATAAAAAGGGGGAGGGATGGAGAAATGGGAGGGGGGGATCGATAACGGCCTAGCTTAGCATCATCATACTACAAGAGTCCACTGGGGACTGAGAGACACGCAAGCCATCAATATAACCCAATACAAAGAGACGAAACAGGCTTCTCTCTCACAATAGACACGATGGAAACATCCTGATAGACATTGTTTCACTAGCTTTAATAGCAATGCTGTAGAAACACGTTCTCCATCCATCCATCCATCCATCCATCCATTATCTTCCGCTTTATCCTCTATTAGGGTCGCGAGGGGGTTTCCCATTTTGGGCGCTGGGCAGATACAGACCCAGGACAGGACACCAATCTATCGCTGGACACTCACTCACACAGACACACTCAATATGGGGCAATTTGGAGAACTCAATTGACTTGATTCACTGTTTTTGGACTGTGGGAGGAAACCGGAGAACCCGGAGGAAACCCACGCGGACATGGGAAGAACATGGAAACTCCACCCAGATGGGGATTCGAACCGGGAATCCCTAGCACTGTGTCGCCCTAGAAACACATTAATTAACCTACATTACTAATTACAGGAATAATAATAATAATAATTGACCGACAACTGATACGATCCGTAACCTTGGTTTCATAATTGATCTGATCAGGTCACTAAAACTTCCCGTTCCTGCAGATTCCTTCTGTAGAACATCAGGAAGATCAGACCTTTCCTGACTGAACATGCTACTCGGCTGTTAGTTCAAGCCTTCATCCTATCCCGGCTTAAATATTGTAATTCACTGCTTGCAGACCTCTACAGACCTCTACAAGTGATTCAGAACTCTGCAGCCCGATTTGTGTTGCACCAATTCAAGTGAACTCATGTGACTCCACCTCTCCTCTCTCTCCATTGGCTCCTGTAGCTGCTGCATTCAGTAAAAGGCACTGACTCTAACCTACAGGACAACCTCAGGATCTGGCCCCTCTTACCTTCACTCTATAATTTCCAATATACACTAAGTATCTTTAGGTAACATCGCAAATCACATATCTTCCACAAACACTTGATGTGAAGAATAAAAATTTTTTTTCCATATAATAAACAAAACATATTGGAACCAGATTGGATAATGCACAGGTAAAGCTACAGTGTAGCTGTTTTTTCCGTAACTACTGATTTGTGTTGTTCTCTTATTTGTAAGTCGCTTTAAATAAAAGCATCTGCTAAATGACTAACTGAAAACGTAATAAATATTTTAATGCAATGCATAACATTTGTTAGCTAATGTATTTCTATGTCGTTAATACTGACATTCGCGACATTATGAAATCCGGTTCTTAAATCTGATTGGCTGGGCCGTGACACCTCTGAGCACTTCAAGTTTGTATCGATGCATGATATACAATACGTTATTTTTTCTAAATTGTGTTCTGTAACGGGCAGCACGGTGGCTTAGTTGTTAGCACGTTCTCCTTTCAGCACTAGGGATTCCCGGTTCGAATCCAAAACTGGGTGGAGTTTCCATGTTCTCCCCGTGTCCGTATGGGTTTCCTCCAGGTTCTCCGGTTTCCTTCCAGAGTCCAAAAAACATGGATCAAGGCCAATTGAATTCTCCTAATTGCCCCATATAGAGTGTGTTTGAGTGTCTGTGTGAGTGAGTGTGTGTCCAGTGATAGATTGGTGTCCTGTCCTGGGTGTATCTGCCCAGCGCCCGAGACATTCTCCCCTGGATGGGCATGGGGAACCCCCCCGCGACCCTAATAGAGGATAAATGTAATTTTTATTTCATATTTGAATGTTATCATATGTGGATCAGACCCCTGTATGTTCTGATTGCTGGACTGTTCTCTGTCCAGCAGCACTGCTGTGTCTGATCCACTCGTACCAGCACAACACACACTAACACACCTGCACCACCATGTCAGCATGTCATCCACCACCCTAATACCTCCTCCATGGGGGTCCTGATCATTGAAGAACATACTAAAGCAGACCAACAAAGTAAGTAGAGACACAGATGGACTACAGAATGGAATTGTAGAACTACAAAGTCCATCTATATGATCAGTGGAACTGAAACAACACACTGTGGCCGCTCAAGGAGGACGAGTCCCCCACTGAGTCTTGGTCCTCCCAAGGTTTATTCCTTAAATAACAACATAAAAGGGAGTTTTTTCTTGCCACTGTCGCTTCGGCTCGCTCTTTGGGGGTCTAAAGGCTTTTCATTCTGTAAAGCTGCTTTGTGACAATGTACTGTTGTAAAAAGCGCGACAGAAATAAATTACTTGAACTTGAATCACTTGCACAGTGAGGGTAGAACTGAGGAGGTGGAGCTAATCAAACGGCCGGTGAGTGATTGTTCGATACATTTGGAATGAAAGGTGTGCACCTTAAGGTAGAAGTGCTGTGTAGTGACGGCGAACACATCCACGGAGAGCAGGATTTTTCCGAGTTCAGACTGCAGTGACATAATCTGCTTCGTTTGGTCCTCACAGCGCTCCCGGAGTAACTGCACCGCCAGACGTTCGCGCTCTGCATCGGCCCCCTCCATCCGGCCTCCGAGACGTGCCACACATGACTTTTGGCGCACTGACACACAAAAGGACAGCTATGTCACTCTAGCTATACAGAACAAATTTATATAAAAATTCAATCGAGACGAAATCACGTGTCCTGAAAAGATGGTGATAAAGTTATTTATTTACGTACGAGGAGTGTGTCCTCCACATTTAGCCCAACCGTGCAGTGAAACACACACACATATGTACACACACTGGTGAAGTGAGCACATGTGCCCGGAGCGGTGGGCAGCCTTGAATACTGCCCCCACGGAGCAATTGGGGTTAGGTACCTTGCCCAAGGGCACTTCAGCCATGGTACTTGGTGGGATCGGGAATCGAACCGGGGACCTTCAGGTCACAAGGCTGGTTATATAAAATAGATTTATTTTTATTTATATATTATTTATTTATATTATATATTTTATATATTATATATTATATTATGGGCGGCACTGTGGCTTAGTGGTTAGCATGTTCTCCTCTTAGCTCTAGGGATTCCCGGTTCGAATCCCAATCTGGGTGGAGTTTCCCTGTTCTCCCCGTGGGTTTCCTCCGGGTTCTCCAGTTTCCTCCCACAGTCCAAAAACATGTATCAAGGTCAATTGAATTCTCCAAAATTGCCCCATATAGAGTGTGTCTGTGTGAGTGAGTGTGTGCCCAGCGATGTATTGGCACCCTGTCCCGGTCTATCTGCCCAGCGCCCTAAACGTTCTCCCCTGGATGGGCATGGGGAACCCCCCCGCGACCCTAATAGAGGATAAAGTGAAAGATAATGGATGGATATATTTATTTTATTTATTTATTTTTTTCTAATGTTAAAAACATTTTAGTTATTAGCTGGGGGCATGTTTGCATAGTGGTGCGCACATCCGCTTTTCAGCACTGGGGATCCAGGTTCGAATCCTAGGTGGAGTGTGGGATTTCACCGGGTTCTCCGGTTTACTTCCACAGTCCAAAAACATGGATTGGCTGCTCTGAATTGCCCCATATAGAGTGTGTCAGTGTGAGATTGGCGCCCTGTCCTGGGTGTGCCTGCTCAGCGCCCGAAACGTTCTCCCCTGGATGGCATTTTCATTTCAGTAGTGATGAGAAGACATTAAGTTTACCTGCAATATATATAAAATAAAAGTCTTTTTCAAGCCGAACAGCACCTTCAGTGAACTACCGACGATGGAACAAAGTTTAATGGCTGATGAACTTGATACCTCATGCAGTGCTTTTTTATGAAGTCAGGTAGAAGAAAGGATGGTCTTAAAAAGTGATTTTTAAAATATTAAGTTGCTTAAATGTTTAATATCAAAGTGCATTTAAAAATCAATAAAAATATGGGCCCATGCACACACTGACCCCTAGTAATGCTTAAGCACCTGCTCTTTTTGCCCTGGATATAAAAAGTACTTTTTGTAGTTGGAGACTATTTCTTCCCTTATTTTCCTTATTCATCAAAATCTCAATTAATCTCATTATTATATTAATCTTAATTAATTCTTTTACTAGGCTGACCATCAAGGGGAAAACATTTCTGGAGTTGGGCAGATACATCCAGGACAGTGCAATAATTTATCGCTGGCCCCACACTCACACACACTATATAGGGGCAATTCACATGGGGCAATTTAGAGCAAACAGTTCACCTTGAATCCATGTTTTTGGACTGTGGAAGGAAACCGGAGAACCTGGAGAAAACTCACACTCCCCTCAGGATCCCCTCATGAGAACTTGTAAACTCCACCCAGATTGGTTCAAGGTGAATTTGCTGCTTTAAATTGCTTCTATAGAGTGTGTGCCCAATGACTGAAATGTTCTCCGGTTTCCTCCCTCAGTCCAAAAACATGGATCAAGGTCAAATTAATTCTCCAAATTGCCTCATATAGCGTGTGTTTGTGTGTATGTCTATGTGATTGAGTGAGTGTACAGTGATAGATTGGCACCCCGTCCTGCGTGTATCTGCCCAGCGTCCTGTATTTAGCATGGGGAACCGCCCTGCGACCCTAATAGAGGATTAAGCGGAAAATGAAAAGTTAAGTGAGGTGGTTAGCACATCTGCCTCACAGCGCTGGGGATCCAGGTTCGAATCCTGATCTGGGTGGAGCTTCCATGTTCTCCCTGTGTCCGCATGGATTTTCTCTGGGTTTCCTCCACAGTCCAAAAACCTGATTTCAAGGTGAATTGGCTGCTATAAATTGCGCTATCTAAAAAAACCTGCCCCTGTATATATTGTGTGTGTGTGTCTGTGTGAGTGTATGCCCAGTGATGGATTGGTGCCCTTTCTTGGGGGTATCTACCCAGCGCCCGCAACGTTCTCCCCTGGATGCTAAGACAAAATGTGTTCTAAGAGGTTACGTTTTCTGTAACTAAAACCAAAACCAGTGCAATGATAAATCTTAGACAGCTAATGGTATTATGATATCATTGGGGATTGTAATCATATTATACTCTCTCTCTCTCTCACTCTCTCTCTCTCTCTCTCTCTCTCTCACACACACACACACACACACACACACACACAACACAAACACACCAAACTCACCAGGGGATTGAGGCTTCGGTGAAACCACAGCGAATCTCTTCGGAGAGGACATGATGGAATGAGAGTCTCCATCTCGCTGAAACTCTTTCTTAGCAACTATAACAAAAAAGGAATTCAAATTTTAGAACAATAAGTTTACTGTACGTCCTAAATGCAAATGCTCTCTTAAGCATCAGGTATTTTTTAAATAATTTTTATTATTCTGGTTTAATAATTAAAAAAGTAAATAAAAAATGACTTATGATCAGTGTGAGGGATTATATGGGACGATATACACATTTTTTTAAAAATAAAGCCCTACTCTGAATATCCTGTAATTCACTCCTTCACCGCCAGATGGCCAACCCTTTACACGATTCGTGGGGTCTGTAAAGGCTGTGATGCAGACCCTCAGCACATTGCGTCTTCTTGCGTCACACCTCGCAAAATGCTGACTGGATCTGGCAGAACACCATGTCCTCTGAATGTGTGCATGTCCTCAGAGGAGGTTCGAGTTTCCTCATGCAGTGCTCAAGGCATCGACCGGTCACACAATTACTGTAAATACTGTACATATGATTTGGAAATTTATAGAATTAATAGTAAGTCAGAAAATAATGAAAACAAAAAAAAACAAATAATAAATAGGCATATGCTCTCAAAAAAAATCTTATATATAAATATATATAAAAAAAAGACCATTCAAAAGTTTGGACACGCCCCCTTCTTGCTCCATTCTTTATTTCCTCCACTTATCATATAGATGGACTTTGTAGTTCTATAATTCCAGACTGTAGTCCATCTGTGTTCTTTGTTCTGTTAGTCCCTTGTTTGTTCCCAGTTCTTTATTGGTCAGGGGCATCATAAAACAGGTCTAACTTGGGTGATGGATTGCTTATTGTCAGTTCTGCAGTGACGCTGATGAGGTGAGGGGGTCATGCATAGAGTCATTCTGTGACACTGCTGGGATAGGAATAATACAGCAACTGAATAACCCCTGCTCTTTGGTGGTTCTATTGGGGTTCTGACCATTAGAACAGAGTAAAGGGGACGTACACAGTATGTACTGTAGAACCCAAACAGATGGACTATATATATATATATATATATATATATATATATATATATATATATATATATATATATATATATATATATATATATATATATATATATATATATATAAGGCATTATTACTAAGCTTTTCAATCTGCATAAGAAATGAACACCCTGCATCTTTAACCTTAAACTGACCCATCAGCAATTTTTTAAAGGCTCTGCACAGAATCATTCTACAAGGAACAAAGCTGACTATAGATTAAGTTTGTGTTACAGACTCTGTGTGACTTGTTAATGCTTTTGCAGTTTAATGCTTTTGCACAACAATTCACCATACAGGGCAAAATTAAGAATACACCCCCCCTTTCCACTACCCACTACCCTAGACTTTAGTATAGGATTAAGCATAAAATAATGAGATGAGATGAGATGAGATGACAACATTAATAAAAAAATTATTTCCAAAACAGCATGCGTCATTATTGAGATCAGGAGAAAACATTGAAAATAATGTTAGTTAATCACATTAAGAGGCTTTTTCTGTTGGATTTATGCAGCAAAATCAGTAGTTGACCTCGACATGGTTCACTGTCCCATAGAAAGAAGTTTTTTGATGGTTTGGTTTTTAATCAATTTTATCATTATATATCAATTTTAATCATTTTTATTCCTATATATATGAGGAATACAGCTATGAAATCTATGAGTCCAACATAAGAAACAAATGAGATGATTCTTACATCATACTCACATGAGAGCAAGTCTTCCTTTGGACTTTCCCTTTGAAAAACCAAAGTAATAAGTGGTACGAAATACCCCAGCAGTGTAAACATAGCAGCATCAAAAGCCCCCTCAATCCATTAAACGAGTGCCCCCTCAGACTTCGACTTCATTGTTGGTTATGGAAATCCCCTGCAGTATTGTTACCATGAAAGTATGATGAATAAAAAAATAAAATAAAAGTAAAGTTCGTAAGACGCTCCAGAGTGAGTTTCCGAACTTTTCCACACGGCGCGGTGCCTCTTTGTATGAAGCCGAACAGGACAAAAAGCAAAAGTGGTCAGAAAGTCGACGACAGCTGCTAACTGGCTGTGCATCTGACAAAAATGCCACAGCCATATATTTAAAAAATCGAGCAGACATGAAGCAGATCGGTTGGGATTGACGTAAATGTTGGCAGCAGCATGAGGTGCCACTTCTGACCCTCCAGCTGTCTTCAAAAGACAAATGGATTCTCACTTTAGCAGCAGACAAGTTAAAACTACGCTGTCACATGGCCGAGGTGACAAGCTCTGAACAGGACCGACCTCAATGATAACCGAGTACAGATGAAAGAACGTTAAAATAAAAAAAACTATAACATATCACACATTACATTACAGATATGAACAACTGCACTCAGGTAGAACTGGACTAAACTCAATACACACACACACACACACACACACACACACACACACACACACACACACACACACACACAAACAAATTGCTGCTAACACATTATATATCTTTTACATTTATAGACAATTACTGCGGACGCTAGGGATTCCCGGTTCCAATCTCAATCTGGGTGGAGTTTCCATGTTCTCCCCGTGTCCGCGTGGGCTTCCTCCGGGTTCTCCGGTTTCCTCCCACAGTCCAAAAACATGGATCAAGGTCAATCAAGATCAAGAAATTCTCCAAATTGCCCTATATAGAGTGTGTTTGTGTGAGTGAGTGTGTGTCCAGTGATGGATTGGCGCCCAGTTGTGGGTGCATCTGCCCAGCGCCCGAAATGTTCTCCCCTGGATGGACATGGGGAACCCCCCCCCACAGCCCTAGTAGAGGATAAAATGTAAGATAATGGATGGATGGATGGATGGATGGATAGATACTGCTAAAAACACACTGTTTACATTTATAACCATGGATATATTTTGGCACATTGCGGCTCACACCACTAAAGGGCCACCTGCACCATCCATCCATCCATTATCTTCCGCTTTATCCTCTACTAGGGGGGTTCCCCATGCCCATCCAGGGGAGAACTGGGCGCTGGGCAGATACACCCAGGACAGGGCGCCAATCTATCGCTGGGCACACACTCACTCACACAGACACACTCTATATGGGGCAAGTTGGGGAATACAATTGACTTTGATCCATGGTTTTGGACTGTGAGAGGAAACCGGAGAACCCAGAGGAAACCCACACGGACATGGGGAGGACATGGAAACTCCACCCAGATTGGGATTCAAACCAGGATTCTTCAGCGCTGAGAGGAGAACATGCTAAACACTAAGCGACCGTGTCACCCACCACCTGCACCTTCTATCTACTTGAATGTTTATTGCCCTGTATATTGTCTTATATTTATTATAATTCTTGTTTTGCACAGGCTATTTGCACCCGTGCACTTTATGTTGGGTTGTATGGTTGCTGTTCTGTGTAGCACCTTGTTCCTTTGTTCCATTATATACTGTGTACCACTTTATATTGTTGGAATGACAAAGAAAACCACTTGAATACTTCTCTAATGGCACGCTTTAGTGTTACAGGTCAAAAACAACAAACAAAAATGATTTTATGTGAATTTAACGGAATTAACGTGATGTTTACTGAACGGTAGCGTACGGTTTTAAAGGGTTCCGAATTGATTTAATGAGTGTGTGTGGGGGAGAGGGTTCTATGATCTGGCAGGTATTGACTCAGCACTGATCCTTTATTTAGCAGCCAACATGACTACAGTCTGTGGGAGTGATACATAAAGCAATAAGCTCTACAGCATAACAAACCTCGGGCAGCATCACTGAGCCGGTGATACACATACATGAGAACATCCATCCATCCATCCATCATTTTCCGCTTTATCCTCTTTTAGGGTCGTGGGGGGGGTTCCCCATGCCCATCCAGGGGAGAACATTTCGGGCGCTGGGCAGATAGACCCAGGACAGGACACCAATCTACCACTGGACACAAACTCACTCACACAGACACACTCTATATTGGGGCAATTTGGAGAACTCAATTGACTTGATCCATGTTTTTGGACTGTGGGAGGAAACCGGAGAACCCAGAGGAAGCCCACACAGACACGGGGAGAACATGGAAACTCCACCCAGATGGGGATTCGAACCGGGAATCCCTAGAGCTGAGAGGAGAACATGCTAAACACGAAGCCACCGTGCCACCGTGCCATGGGGGGGGGGTCCCTATGCCCATCCAGGGGAGAACATGTTGGGCGCTGGGCAGATACACCCAGGACAGGACGCCAATCTATCACTGGACACACACAGACACACTCTATATGGGGGAATTTGGAGAACTTAATTGACCTGATCCATGTGTTTGGACTGTGGGAGGAAACCGGAGAACCCGGAGGAAGCCCACGCGGACACGGGGAGAACATGGAAACTCCACCCAGATAGGGATTCGAACCGGGAATCCCTAGCCCTGAGAGGAGAACATGCTAACCACTAAGCCACCGTACTGCCCTATATGGGAACGTATAGTAAATAATTGGAAATATGAAGCCGTCGTGTTAACGTTACAAAAGCCAATACGTCATCCTACAATGGTGGTTTAGGCAAGAACACAACGCAGACACACAAACTCCGAAAATAACCCGCCCTTCTCATCCATAAGCTGAACATGTGACCTGTTCGTTGTAGTGTAACATCGGTATAAGTCTTCTCATAATAAAAACATCACGTCCTCCTCCGAAATATTAGATTCTTTCCTCGTTTCCTGCATGAATACATTTTCTAGATTCCTCACAATAACTCTGCTAAGTGTTGCGGCAATTAGATGCTAATGATGCCCAGGATGTGGCATGAAAAAATTCTAGGGAGTGCAATGCATGCTGAGATTAATGATGGAAATACTTCCCTAGCAACAGCGATCTGGAGGAGAGAGACAAGTGGGTGAAACCAAATCCAATGACTTGTAGTTGTGATCTGCCTCCAAACCCCCTGGCACTCAGAATGAGAATTTAAATTCTCCTTTCTTCAATTTTTCCTTTATCTTACTTCTCAACATGTTAATATTTTAATGGCTGTGGCCGTGACAGAATGACGGTTGTGTATGTTTGCGTGTCTATGAATTATTTGCATTTTGGGAAGTCTTATGCAAATTGGCTGGGCACTTATTCATTCTTGGGCTTAATCATCTACTAGGGTCGCGGAGGGTAGGGGGGCAAATACCAATCCAGGGGAGAACGGTTTGGGCGCTGGGCAGATACACCCAGGACTGGGCGCCAATCTATCACTGGCCACACTCACTCACACAGACACACTCTATATGGGGCAATTTGAAGAATTCTATTGACGGTGATCCATATTTTTGGACTGTGGGAGAAAACCGGAAAACACCTTCTTCACCCAGATTGGGATTCGAACCGGGAATCCCTAGTGCTGAGAGGAGAACATGCTAACCACTAAGCCACCATGCCACCCTTATTATATTATTATTATTATTATCCATCCATTCATTATATTCCGCTTTATCCAGGGGAGAACGTTTCGTGTGCTGGGCAGATACACCCAGGACAGGACACCAATCTATCACTGGGCACACATCTATATGGGGCAATTTAGAGAATTCAATACATTGAATCCATGTTTTTGGACTGTGAAAGGACACTGGCGAACCCAAAGAAAACTCAGGAATAAATAGCACGTACCATTTGGTAGACGGCAGGGGCTGCTGTGATTGCTGTCGCTTGATTGGTTGCTGGACACTGAGGTCACACTGCCACTACGGACAAAGCCAAATGCAGCCAGACGTGCTGTGGGTAGGTGGGAAAAACCTGGGGGGCGGAGACCCGACTTGGGAAGGAGAGACTTGGGAGTGACTTCTGATATTGGTTTCCTCTGGTCTCCTGATGAAACATAAAGAGAATCTTTAGTTAGCATGCGGTTTATACAACAATTACAATGAACTTACAAATGTGGAGATGTAAAACTACCTGGTTACTACCAGCTAGATTAGATTTCCCAACATCGGAGGTAACTGATCAGATATTAACAGAAAATACACTGAGGACAGGGTACCAATCCATCAGTTCACACACATTCACTCAAACAAATTATATAGGGGTAATTCAGAGCAGCCACTTCACCTTAAATCCATGTTTTGGATTGTAGGAAGAAACTAGAGAAACTAGAGAAAACCCACATGGACTTGGGGAGAACATGGAAACTCCACCCAGATTGGGATTCGAACATGGAATCCCTAACGCTGGGAGGAGAACATGCTAACCACTAAGCCACCGAGCCACCCTCAAGGTAAATTGAATGCTCTAAATTGTCCCATACAGAGTGTGTCTGTGTGAGTGTGTGCCCAGTGATAGATTGGCGTCCTGTCCTGGGTGTACCTGCCCCGTGCCCAAGATGTTCTCCACTGTATGGCCATGGAGAACATCCTTGCAACCCTAGGATATCCTACGAGTATCCCTTGTAGGATACCAATGTACAATCTGTACACTGGTATCCTGCACTGCTGACTGGCCGCTCAAGGAGGCTACCTCGGTCCTCACAAGATTTCTTCCTAAAAACCAACAGCAGCAGAGCATTTTTCTTGCCACTGTTGCCTTGGTTTTTTCTTTGGGAGTTTATGCTTAGAACACTGTATAGCTGCTAAAAAAATTTACATATCGTAAAGACTTTGTTGGAACTTACCACTGGATTCCTGGTAGCAGTAAACAGGCTGGCCCATCGGTGCTGGGTGGCTGAGAGGTGAAGATGACCTTTGGCCTGGCATCAGCATTCTAGTTCGGGTCATGGGTTGTCTTGTAACGGCGCCAAGGCCAAGCTGTGGCTTGAGAGCTCTGGGCGAGCGATAGACCCCAGCTACATCGTGCGCACTTAGCGGGGTACCTCTACGCCCCTGGAGGTAAAACAAATATTTATATTAACAATAAAGTTCAATGTCAATGTACGTACTTTACTGAGCTAACCAACGTCTCTCACCTCATGCAGATATCTCTCTGGGAGTTCTTCATGGAAACTTTCCGATTTTCCCGCCATTTTCTGAGGCGCACTTTGACTTGGAGGTCTGATACCAGTCACCATTAGTGTGGCTGGACTATAATATCTTGATTTTTGCAGTTCTTGCTGATATTTACCATCTTTTTTGGCTGCCGTGGCCGAATAGGTTGTAAATCTTGGCGGTAGAGTTGACGTATCGTAGGAACTTTCATGGTTTGGTTTCACCTGAGAAGTTCCACGGATGTAGGTGATGATTTTCGGACGCACGTTTTTGGGCCTCGGAGGGGGTGAGGACTTCATTGGTTCAGATTCAGCTTTAAATTGCTGTTGGGGCAAAATCGGTTTTGGAATTCCACTACTGAAATAGCTTTTGCTTGGTGGCTTTAAACCAGTTGCAAACCTCTGTGGTGAGCCGGAGGGTTCCCTGCTTGGGGGTCGTGTGCTGGACGTCTTGGCTGGTGAAGAAGGTGTTTGTCCTGGTAAGTCGGCAGGCTGGTAGGAAGGAGAAACAGAGGGACGTGATGAAGTGCACCAAGGAACCGGTCGTTCTATACTGGACGGACTAGAACTGCGATTTTCGAAAGACGCCTGCTTGTGGTACATCCTGGGTTCACACTGAGTGGGTGGTTGGGCAAGGCCCGATTTCGATTGTTGGGTTGTGTCCTCAACTTTGGTACAGTTGGATGGTATTTCAGTGGATTCTTCAGGGATCTTTTCCGTCATCGAATAAGAGCACGTATCATCCGATTCCTGCAGTTGGCAAGATTTGTGCTGGGTTGAAAAACTTTTCGCCGTTGGACCTTTATCGTCCCGCTTGGTTGAATCCTTGTGCAGTGTAACGTCACCTTCACGATTGCCTACGATGTCCTCATTAGCATTTCCCGCCAGATTGTGCTCATTGTTGGCATTTGTAAAGTTTTCGCAATAGCGTAACTGGCACGATGTGGTTAGCTGCGTAGCTGGTGGTTGGTTTTCTTGTGCTTCGGTTATAGAATTCCCAGTTGGGACAGTAGTATTAAGGTTAACATCAACACACGGACTGCCCTCAGTGTGTGGGGAACTTTTGCTTTTGTCGGAGACGGTCATACACGACTGGGAGGCAAGACTGGACATTGTGGAGTAACAGGTTACAAATACATCATTATCAGAACTGTTCTCAGGTCGACACACAGAGGTCTCAGTGTCCTTGCTGACCGTCTTGAGGGAAGTCGTTGCTTGTTCGGTTGTATCGCTATGGGAAGCTTCATTATTTGAACCCGGAAAGGTACAGGTATTGGTAATGGGCTCTCTTTTGGGAACGGTCCCTTCTTTTAGAACTTCACTTTCCGATTCCACGAGGTATGCCTCTAGTTCTTGGCATTCAAGCATCTCAAACTCTGCCAGTTCTGGGTCGTCATACTGAGAGTCTGTGCCCCAGATTATAATCTTGTCCTGTTCCTCAGAGCGGGAACCCAAAGATGAATGGGTAGCGATGTCCTCTGAAGGTTTGCCATTTGTGCTTTTAATCTCATTTGCATTCGCATCTCCATCCAGTGGTTCCTCTGGAAATCTGTTGTTGTTCCGGATTTCCTCTTGTTTCTCATGAATGTTGGATCCAACAGTTCCGGCAAGCTGGGCACTCATGTTTTGTCCTGCTTTGTCTCTCTATTTCCTCATGACTATCTCAGAAATTTTTTTTGCCTCCATTGGTTTTAAAGGTTCTCTTGTGCTTTTTCTAAAGAAGACGTTATTGCTCCACGTTCAGACCCAGACTGTCCGACCTGCTGGTAAGACATGAGATCAGTTAGAACATAAAATCACATCTTAGAGATAGAAATCTGCGTTTGATACACAGTACCAGTCAAACGTTTGGACACGCCCCCTTTTGGATATATTATCTATTTCCTTATAGACTTTGTAGTTCTACAATTCCAGACTGTTGTCCATCTGTGTTCTTTGTTCTGTTTGTCCCCTGTTGGTTCTCTGGTCTCTATTGGTCAGGTGTAGTTTGGGTGGTGGATTTTTTATTGTCGGTTCTGCAGTGACACTGATGTGGTGAGGGGGTTCTAGTGCAGCATTTAAACACCTCAGTGACACTGCTGGGATACTGGACTAATGCCCCCACCAAATAACCCCTGCTCTGTGGTGGCTCTATTGGGGTTCTGACCATTAGATCAGAGTAAGGGGACGTACACAGTATTTACTGTAGAACATCATTCTGTAGAACATCCAACAGTCTTGATGGTATACAATATGTTAGCAAAAAGGGGCGTGGCCAAATATTTGATAATTGAATATTTGAAGTAGATGCATATTGTAGTTTACTTTGTTCTGTTAGTCCCCTGTTGGTTCTCTGTTCTGGGTGAGTGTATTTTGAACAGTTCTATCATGATTTTATATATATATATATATATCACAGGGCGGCACGGTGGCTTAGTGGTTAGCATGTTCTCCTCTCAGCGCTAGGGATTCCCGGGTTCTAATTCCCATCTGGGTGGAGTTTCCATGTTCTCCCCGTGTCCGCGTGGGTTCTCCGGTTTCCTCCCACAGTCCAAAAACATGGATCAACTCAATTGAATTCTCCAAAATTGCCCCATATAGAGTGTGTCTGTGTGAGTGAGTGTGTGTCCAGTGATAGATTGGCGTCCTGTCCTGGGTGTTTCAGCCCAGCGTCTGAAACATTCTGCCCTGGATGGACATGGGTCTGCCCTGGATGGACATGAACCCCACCGTGACCCTAGTAATGGATGGATATATATACATCACACTAGAACTCGGCCTTCAATCTGCTGAGGTTTCAAAATTATTAAATTATTAAAATGACTACTTAAACGGGTGCCCTACTACTGCCTAGGGCACCCGTTTCTCGGCGTTTGTTTGTTTTTGGGTTCTGTGTTTGTGTTCCTGTGTTTGGTTAATTAGCTGTCTCGTGTGGGTATTTTAGTTAATTAGCTTCGCGGGTTCATTGGGTGGTTTTGTGCACGTGGTGGGATATGTCAAGGTATTTAGTTCCAGGGTTTCATGTCTTCCGTGCGCGTCTCCGTTTTATGTTACACTGTCCTTCGTACCTGTGTGTTTGGTGTTTTGAGCACCGTTAATAAATATTCTCTATTCATACCACCTGCGTGCCTGGCTCCCTTCTGCGCGTTAGAGCGCCGCAGCTCTGCGCTGTATTTGCGCAGCCGCGTTTAAATCCAGGTGGACCTGCGTGACATTACTGTAATAATGTTGTTTGTATTTCTTTTTCATTTCCACTTAAACCATGAATATATTAAACTTTGTAATAGTTTCTATAATGCATTCTAAGAGTTGGTATTTTAGGAGTTGGTATAATAATGGCAATATTAAGACAACTGTAGCTAAACTGCCCCGTCAGTCACACATACCAGCTCGTATTTTTGTCAAGCCAGCAACAGAAAGGCAGAAGTACATTGGCTGAAAAAGTAAACTGCTACAGAACTGCTTACAGTAGCAGAAAATATTCAGCAATCTAGACGTAACAATGTGCTGTCATTTTAAAAATATATTTTTGGTCGTGAGAGTTATGTTCATCCAGGGGAGAACGATTTGTGCGCTGGATAGATATACCAGGACAGGGTGCCAATCTATCACTGAGCACACACACACTCACACACACACACACACTGTAGAGAAGCAAAATAGATAAAGGGCAATATAGAACAGCCAATTCACCTTGAATTCATGATTTTGGATTGTGGGGAATTTTTTCATTCATTCATTATCTTCCGCTTTATCCCATATTAGGGTCGTGGGGGGGGGTTCCCCATGCCCATCCAGGGGAGAATGTTTCGGGCAGTGGGCAGATAAACCCAGGACAGGGGGGCAATCTATCTCTGGGCACACACTCACATGCACAAACACACTCTATATGGGGCAATTTGGAGAACTCAGTTGACTTGATCCATGTTTTTGGACTGTGGGAGGAAACCGGAGAACCTGGAGGAAACCCACACAGACATGGGGAGAACATGGAAACTCCACCTAGATAGGGATTTGAACTGGGAATCCATTGCACTGAGAGGAGAACATGCTAACCACTAAGCCACCGTGCCATCCACATCAAAAAACATTTAAAAAAAACTAATTCCCCACAATCCGGCAGCACGGTGGCTTAGTGTTTAGCATGTTCTCCTCTCAGCACTAGGGATTCCTGGTTCGAATCTCAATCTGGGTGGAGTTTCCATGTTCTCCCCGTGGGTTTCCTCCGGGTTCTCCGGTTTCCTCCCACAGTCCAAAAACATGGATCAAGGTCGATTGTATTCTCCAAATTGCCCCAAATAGAGTGTGTTTGGGTGAGTGAGTGTGTGCCCAGTGATAGATTGGCGTCCTGTCCTGGGTGTATCTGCCCAGCGCCCGAAACGTTCTCCCCTGGATGGGCATGGGGAACACCTCCCCCCCCCCCCCCCCGCGACCCTAATAGAGGATAAAGTGGAAGATAATGGATAAATGATTTTAATGCATTTTATAAACCACCATTTGGCTTTTGGCAGTACAGTGGTGTAGTGGTTTAGCATGTTCGCCTCTCAGTGCTGGGGTTCCAGGTTCGCAATTGGGGTGGAGTTTCCATGTTCTCCCTGTGTCTCCCTAGGTTTCCTTCCACAGTCTTAAAACATGAATTCAAGGTAAATTAGCTGCTCTAAAATGCCCTTATAAAGTGTGTGTGTGTTTGTGTGAGTGAGTGTGTGTCCAGTGATAGATTGGCATCCTGTCCTGGGTCTATCTGCCCAGCGCCCGAAATGTTCTCCCCTGGATGGGCATGAGGCCCCCTCCCCCCCTTACCCCACGACGATAGATGGATTATTTGTTTATCTAAGATGAAAAAAAGGTGACATGATGCAACAAAATCCACACAAAACTGAAGGAATTTTGTTTTGAGACTAAAAACTGGTGAAGTCTGAAATATGAGGAGATTTTAAAAACTGAGTGATGAAAGCCAGTGCAGCGGAAACAAGCACCGTTAGGAAATGATGGAGTCAAAATAATTACGACCTTGCAATCTACAAATAAATACTCCACTTTCTAATAGCTTTTTATTAATGGGCTGCGAATCGCATTAGATGCATCGTTCCCCCAAGCAATGTGCACTCTAATGGTTTGAAATATTTCATTAAATTAAGTTTAAGATAAGGAATTATAAAACATCCCAGCAGTCTTTTATATTTGAATAATTCCTACTGTTTACATCAATAAGCTCTGACCACCTCCATCCATCCATGGGTTCCCCATGCCCATCCAGGGGAGAACGTAAAAGATCCACAGTGGTGGTTTAATTCCCTGATCATCCACAAGAGGCAGCAGACTGTCAGCTGAGAGTCGTCTGCTTCAGTTAATAATCCAGCAAACTGACTGAACGGGTAGCACGTCCTGCTCTGAGGTTCGAATCCCAGGCTGGCGTTTAGTTTCTAGGTTTCTTGGTATCTGTCCACAGTCTAAAAACATGGATTCAAGGTGAATTGGCTGCTTTAAATTGCCCCTATATTGGTGTCCTGTCCTGGTGTATCTGTCTCCCCATCCAGGGGAGAATGTTTCAGGTGCTGGGCAGATACACCCAGGACAGGGCACCAATCTATCACTGGACTCACTCACCCAGACACACTCTATATGGGGCAATTTGGAGAACTTAATTGAGTTGATCCATGTTTTTGGACAGTGGGAGGAAACCGGAGAACCTGGAGGAAACCCAGGCGTTTTAGCTCTTTATACAAACAGACTCAAATCCTTACCATTTTACCCATTTTTTCTTCTACAAACATCACCTTTGATGGCAAATTGTTCACTTGCTGCCCTATATACAGTATTACACCAATTTACAGATGTCATGATGAAAAGATAAGCAGTGTTATAAAACAGGTAGTTCCAGTCCTTAAATCTGATTGGCTGTGCCGTTTGTCCAGCCGTGACATTATTGACAGTAATGCACACTTCTGACCTCTTCACATTCGTATTAATGCATGATATACTATACATTATTTTCCCAATGTGTAGAACTGTGTTCTGTAATCTGACCACATGTCAGTATTTGATTGTTTAGAAACCGGAAACCTGTTACTCAAAGTCAGTGTTCGCTTTAAAAACTGGATGAAATTACACCGTGGAAGATGAGATATTACAGATTTTGCTTTTAATAAATCAAATTTATTAAATTTATCACATTTATGAATCAAACCTAGTTTTTTTAAGTATAGTGTGTTTGTAACCGTTTTATAAAAGCTATAAGACACTCGAGGTTTTGCATTATCATGAATAATATATAGGAACTGCACTCTGCTATGAGTCAGGCCTAACAACACCTCTTTCCCATGATACACCCACGACAGGGTGCCAATCCATCGCTGGTCACACACTCACTCACACAGAAACACACACTACACAGGGGCAATTAAGATGGGACAATTTAGATGGGGCAATTTAGTAATGTTCCCATGCAGCACCCTCTGAATTGAACCTGTGGATAAACATTTGGACAAGAGTTGTTTTATGCTTAAGAGGCACCTCACGTGAGAAAATGCACCAGGACAATTTAGACAGGGCAATTTAGAGCAGCTGATTCACCTTCTATATGAATCTCTATTTTTGGACTGTGGGAGGAAACCCACATGTCCACGGAGACAACATGGAAACTCCACCCTGTTTGGCATTGAAACCCGGATCCCCAGCGCTGAGAGGTGAACATGCTAACCCCCACACCACCATGTTGCTCAGGTGTTACCTCTATTTTTTTTAAATAGTTCAGGTTAGTGGGGGTGGATTAATAGGGTGGGTAATGTTCCCATGCAGCACCCCCGGTGTTACACCTGTGGATGGACATTTGAACAGGAGAACTTGTTTTATGCTTAAGAGACACCAAGACATAAGGAGGATCCTATAGTCATGGATTGCTTTCAGGGACATAACTATGGGTTTTTCGTGCTTCTCTGGACTTCGCAGTCCCCAGAATTTAATCTCAATCCAATCTGCAATAACGAACTCTCTTGTCCACATGGGCTAATATCCATCCATCCATTATCTTCCACCTTTTCCTATATTAGGGTCGCGGGGGGGGGTTCCCCATGCCCATTCAGGGGAGAACGTTTCGGGCGCTGGGCAGATACGCCCAGGACAGGACGCCAATCTATCACTGGGCCATGGGCCAATAGTTCTGCAGAATGATTAAAACATCTCTATATAGTGGAATGCATGTCATGAAGGGCTGCAGTGGGTTTTTAAAGCCAAATGAGGTCTAAAATATTACAATGTGTTGTGATTTTAATGAATATAAACATCTTGTATAGTGCCCAGTGATAGATTGGTGTCCTATCCTGGGTTTATCTGCCCAGCGCCCAAAACGTTCTCCGCTGGATGGGCATGGGGAACCCCCCCGCGACCCTAATAGAGGATAAAGTGGAAGATAATGGATGGATCTTGTATAGAATAATGAGTTCTTAATTGCAGTGGTGGTGGATCATGTTCTGCATTGCCATTGGAGTCCTATCCTGCAGTGTGAAACTGTCAAAGTGTTCTAATATGAATGCAGAACACATCAATCATGCGACGTGGACACACACACACACACACACACACACACACACACACACACACACACACACACACATACATACATACATACATACAGAGAAACAGACATACACACTGTAGCTGACCTAACAGAGACTCATTTCTACACACACACACACACACACACACACACACACACACATACATACATACACACACACACACACACAGACAGACACACTATAGCTGGCTTAACAGAGACTCATTTCCACAGACACACACACACACACACACACACACACACAGACACTCATACATACATATAGAGAGACAGACACACTATAGCTGGCCTAACAGAGACTCATTTCCACACACACACACACACACACACACACACACACACACACACACACACACACACGGTGTGTTACCGCATTCACACACCTGCCTGCGATGCTGCTGCGGCTGCATTTGCGTCCGAGAAAATCTGCAAATCTGTCCCTGCAGGTGGCAGGTGAACGCAGCAGCACCTCCACCTCCTGCACTCCATGCATCCATCCATCCATCTTTTACTCACCTGCGTGGAACCTGCGGCATCCGTGGAAACCCGTGCCACGACCCGTCCGCATCCTCATGTCGACGAGGGATGCCTTGTTGTCAGCATCCTCAGCATCCTCAGCATCCACAAACACAGGGATTGAGGTAGAGAGGGAGGGAGGAGGGACAGCAGGGACAGATGCACAGACGGATGAGTGATGCGGAACGGAGAGATGCTGATCGAAGCAGCTCTGCGGAAAATCAGGTGCACTGCACCCCCTGCTGGTCACTAGTAGCAACAAAATTAAAATGTTTAAAAGGATAATGAATTAATGTCGTCCACTGAAGTGAATCGATGACACTGCTATCAAAAATTGCCTAATTATGATGATTATAATAAACATGATGGGGGCAAGCAGTCTCTCTATCAACGATAACAATGAATGATCTTTACTTTAGTCATGGAATTAAAATAAAGGATTACAAGCTTTATACATATTTGGTATAAAATTAATGAGGGGTAAAGGACGTGAGGGGCAAAAGAATGAGGGGTAAGAAGGGGTAAGAAGATGCTGCATTAAAATAGTAAAATTTAATACAGCATTATTATTCGATTTGCAAAAGAAAGAAAAAATACACACACTGCCCTCTACTGGTAATGTCAATGTATTGTCGATTTTCAGTACAGTGCGATTGGAAAACGAGCCAAACTAGAGTAAAAATTAATACAGCATTTCAGATAGCAATGGAAAAAAATATTACACACTGCCCTCTAGTGGTAATGTCCACACATTGTCGAATTTCAGTACAATGCAATTGGAAAACAAGTCAAACTAGAGTAAAAATTAATACAGCTTTTCGATTTGCAATAGAAAAATGATAACACACTGCCCTCTAGTGGTAATGTCCATGCATTTGGAAAACGAGCCAAACATAAATTAAATTTAATACAGCATTAAGATTCATTCATTCATTCATTATCTCCCGCTTTATCCTCTATCAGGGTCGCGATAGGGTTCCCATGCCCATCCAGGGGAGAACGTCCCGGGCGCCGGGCAGATACACCCAGGACAGGGCACCAATCCATCGCTGGGCACACACTCACTCACTCAAACACACTCTATATGGGGCAATTTTTTTAAAAATTCAATTGACTTGATCCATGTTTTTGGACTGTGGAAGGAAACCGGAGAACCCGGAGGAAACCCACGTAGACACGGGGAGAACATGGAAACTCCACCCAGATGGGGATTCGAACCGGGAATCCCTAGCGCTGAGAGGTGAACGTGCTGACCACTAAGCCACCGTGCCGCCCCAGCATTAAGATTCGCAAAATAAAAATAATAAAAATAATAAAAAAACACACTGCCCTCTAGTGGTAATGTCAATCATTGTCGATTTTCAGTGCAGTGCAATTGGAAAAAAAAAAAAAAAGTAAAATTTAATACAGCATTTCGATTTACAAAAGAAAAAAATAAAATGCACACTGCCCTCTAGCGGTAGTTATCGATTTTCAGTACAGTGCTATTGGAAAACGAGCCAAAAACACAGTAAAATTTTCACTTTGTTTTAAAAAAGCAGAACGTGGTATTATATAATTTGGTTTATATCATTTTACTTTTATATAGTTTGGAACCATTTAAAATAGGCTACACTTTAAGGTACCTCATGGACATCAACACAAACTTATTAAGTACATATCAACATGAGATTACAGCCTACCTCTGATTTATTAATCAGGGATCATAACGGTAACAGATACATCAGCTGGTCCTCTCAGTGCTGGGGATCCAGGTTTTTAAGTTACCTGAAAAGAATTTTTAATTATACAATAAAACATAAGATATACATTGCTGGTATTACAACTAGACAGCATTTAAAATCGATTACGATTATTTATTAAATCAGTCCCATCGGGCAAAATCGATGTTAGGAGCAGTATAGAGACAGAACAGCACATAGTTGTATAAAAAAAGAGTAATAACATGTATAGTTTTAAAATCTCATTCGATGATCTTCTGCTTAATCCTATCCCTGCTAGGGACTGGGGTCACAGGATGGGAGGGGATCATTTCGGGCACTGGGCAGATAAACCCTGGACAGGGTACCAATCTCTTGTTGGGCACACTCACTCACTATATAAAGTATAAAGTATATAAAGTGGAACCTTCAACCACATTGGGATTCAAACCTGGACCCCAGCACTGAGAAGCAAAAATGTTAACCACTATGCCACACCATTAATCAAAATCATTACTAATTAAAGCTTATTTTTTCTCTTCAAATCCAACACAGTGATTAAACGACAATGCTGCGATTTGGAAAAACAAGTTTATTGTAAACATTCAGTCTTTTCACGGCTTTGGGCTCCGTATTCATAAAAGCAACACATACATTTACTGTGACTACCACACCGACCCTAAAAAATCATTCACAGCAATCATGTGACGGACCAATTTTCCAATAAAACAATAAACTTAATACATTTCAAACTGAATATTTGGGTTTAATACAGCAACACATCTGCAAGCAGGAATTCTGAACTTAGTCCAGATGTGCACTCTGGTGATACCTGTGTTTTTAGATATTGATCATACATCTGCTTCCTGGCCAAAAGAACAGCATGTTACATTCAAATGTCAGCCATGGGAAAAGAAAATGTAGATGTAGACTCTCTAAACATATAAAATAAACAATCCACACATTTTAACTTGTTTTTCATTAAAAGTTATTCAATTAAAGAAACGCTATATGGATTTCAGAGAAGCTTTACAAAGAGAATCAATAATTTATTATTATTATTATTAAAATATGTACAGCTGTAAGGTTGGAAAATGCAGATCAAGACATTAATGCTTTCAGTAAAAGAGAAAATGAAAGGCGTAAAAAAAACACAACCATAAAAAGGCACAACATTGTTAAAGTTGTAGCTGATTGGCATACGTGCATGTATACTTATTCACCCACACACACACATTTGATATTAAAATTGAAATATATTTACAGTGCTGTGAAAAAGAATTTGCCCATTTTTCAGATATTTTTGGCACATTTGTGACACTTTAAATGTTCAGAAACAAATAAA
>JAFMOC010000314.1:122500-167500 GCA_019802505.1 Corydoras sp. C115 | reverse complement strand
CCCTTCTTTCTCCATCGTCTATTTCCACCTCTGATCATATAGATGGACTTTGTAGTTCTACAGTTTCATCCTGTAGTCCTTTTCTTATTCTTTATGCCTTGTTAGGCGGCTTTAGTATGTTTTCCGATGATCAGTCCACCAATCAGAACATACAGGGGTCTGATCCACTCATAGCATCATCCACCACCCTGATAATACCTGCTCTGTGGGGGTTCTGATCATTAGAGAGTAGGGGTGTCTTCAACTAAGGATTTTCATTGTCGAATCTGATTCGTCAGATTTTCCCTATAGTCGAATCAGTTAAAATTTCACCACAAGATGGCGCTATAAGCGTGGTTTTTAAAAAATATTTTTTAAAATATTTTACTTGTTTTTCTAGAGCACCGTAAATGGGATCCCCGTTATGGACTTTTTCCACTTCAAAGGAAAAACCTAAAACACTCAGATCAATGAGTTTTATTTGACAAAAGGCTATATATATAACGAAAACAAAGACATTTCATGTAAAAACTAATGCTTAGCAGCAGCCATGGGCACCCCCATGTGGTCAAAATGGTACATTCGACTATGAGGTTTATAGTCGACTACGGTTCTCCGAATCGAATCGTCGAATCAGCGAATATTGCAGCTCACCCCTATTAGAAAGCATAGTAAAGTGGACTAATGTAGTATGTAGAGGAACAGATGGACTACAGAATGTAACTGTAGAACTACAAATATGATCAATGGAGAACAATGAGCTGTACTAATATATTAGTACCTATTGAATAATATACTGTTTAACAATCTGTTTACATTAGTTTTACTACCGGACTACAGAATGTAAAAGTATGAAGAACAACAAAGTCCAATGTATGTGATCAGTGGAATTAAAACACTCACTGTGAGGGTAGAACCTAATAAAGTGAGGGTATATAATATACACAATTATATAAACTAATGCAAGATATAAGTGTGTAGTTGGCAGATTAGTGAACAGGCTTACCGATAACCATCCAGATGGCAAAACGCAACCAAGTGCCTCTATCCATCTGCATCATGAGATAAACATTTATCAGCATGCTTCCCACGGGCAGGAACGGCAGAAACGGAACCTGAAACAAAATACAAAAGCATGTCTGATCATGAAACAGAAGTGTTCAGTTCTGTTAAGCTGCATACGTTTCTAATAAAATGCCGGTGTTGATAGGAACTAGTCTGTGTATTCTCAACATTCTGATGCTCAGCCAAAAAAGCGAAATGCTCAGCCAAATTAAACTAGCTTTATTACAAATGTTAGACTTAGATAGTGTATGCAGAACGAATTATCGAAAAGTATATATAAAAAAAAAATGTACATGTATATAAACATGGGTAAAAGGTATACAGAATACAATTTTTAAAAAATAAATAAATAAAATCTCTCTCTCTCTCTCTCTATATATATATATATATATACACACATACACACACACACACACACACACACATACATACACATATACTGTATATACTACACAAATACACACACAGCAGCATAGGTTAAAAAATGTGATTAGTGAAATGAGTGTGATTTGTAAAAGATTAAAATAAAAATTAAGTAGCAGACAGTAGCATAAATATATATATTTAAACTTATATATAATATATACTTTTGCAGAAAATATATAAATTATAAGTTATAGCATATATACATATATATATATATATATATATATATATATATATATATATATATATATAATATATAAATAAAAATAAATAAATAGTAGCAGACAAGTAGCATGGATTAAATAAAATGTAAAATTTCAAAACTGACCCTAAGAGTTTAACATGAGCCGTACCTTAAAGGAGAGCTTGGTCTTGCTCTCAGGTTGCCGCCAGACTAACAGCGTGACAATCAAACCCAGCACACCTAGGAGAACGAGCAAAGCCACAGCCCAGACCTGAAACGATCCGTGTACAGCTACAGCACAGAAATTGCACACCAGCAACCCTGGAAACCAACAAAAAACAGGAAAAGAAGCAGAATTAATACATTATGAAGCTCCCAATCATATTGACCTCATGATTTTAAGAGCATCGCTTATTCTAAATGTAAGACGTGGATAAGTATTTACATCCTGGTGCCATTAAAAAGTTAAAGCACTGTAATTAAGAGAAAATCTAGATACTAGGGTTGCATCTCAGGTGGGTTCCCCATGCCCAGCATTTTGGGCGCTGGGCAGATGGGCCAATCCATCACTGGGCACAGACTCACACACACTATATGGGGCAATTTTTTAAGAAAGAGCAATGAAGGGCAGCCAATTCACCTTAAATCCATGTTTTTGAACTGTGGAAGGTAATGAATGATTCTCAGTTCTGCAGTGATAAGGACATGGTGGTGGTGTGTTAGTGTGTGTCCTTTTTTTCTTCTTCTCAGGACGCCCACCGAGCAGGTATTATTAGGGTGGTGGATGATGGTACGAGTGATTTTGATTGGTGGACTGTTCTCTGTCCAGCTGCACTGCTGTGTCTGATCCACTCGTACCAGCACAACACACACCAACACCACCATGTCAATCATCATCATCCACCACCTAACACCTCTGTGGGGGTCCTGATCATCAGAGAACATACTAAAGCGGAATAACAAAGTATGTAACGACACAGATGGACACAATACACAGTGAGGGTAGAACAGAGAAGGTGGACCAAATAAAATGGGAATGTGAGTGTCTGTTAAACATTATTTAATAGCTTTCCAATTGTTCAGGATATACAAAGCTGACCTATAATGCTGGTGCAGATGTTGACCGTTAAGCCAGAGAGGCGGGAGGGCTCCTTGTTTTTAGGACACAGCAGGTTGCGGATTGTGAACTCTTCCTCGGCTTTGGTCAGGAAGTTTGAACTACGTTCACTGACGGAGTCGGGCTCGGCATCGTCCTGAGAGGCGGCCATCTGATACTGTACGTTAACACTGGGCTGCTCCGGCTGGTACCTGAGAAAGAGAACGGGGGGAGGAAAGAAGAATTATTAAAATCAGAACTATTAAAGCAACTGACATTCAATCTATGGTCTGTTCCTAAAAGGAGGCATACCTTAAAACTAAAACGCAGGCTGCCACTAGGGTGTATGCCAGCAGTGTCCCGATGGACATGAGATCCACCAGATCCTTAAGGTCGAACAGAAACGCCATCACAGCTACACAGAGGGGCAAACGGTCACAATTAAATACTGAAAAATGTACAGCCATATAAAGCCCTTAACTCTTATTGCTCAAGATATACATCCAGTAGTAGACCAAAGTTTGCCACGCCCCCTTTTTGCTTTCTGTAAAGTTGGACTTTGTAGTTCTCCAATTCCAGACTGTAGTCCATCTGTTTGGGTTCTACAGTACATACTGTGTACGTCCCCTTTACTCTGTTCTAATGGTCAGAACCCCAATAGAACCACCACAGAGCAGGGGTTATTTGGTGGGGGCATTAGTCCTATCCCAGCAGTGTCAACTGAGGTGGAGAAATTCTGCACTAGAACCCCCTCGCCACATCAGTGTCACTGCAGAACCGACAATAAACAATCCACCACCAAAACTACACCTGACCAATAGAGAACAGAGAACCAACAGGGGACTAACAAAACAAAGTAAAACTACAATATGCATCTACAGGTTTGGCCACGCCCACTTTTTGCTCCACTTATCGTGCTATTATGTTCTCAGTTCCACTTACCGTAAAGATGGACTTTGTAGTTCTCCAACTCCAGACTGTAGTCCATCTGTTTGGGTTCTACAGTACATACTGTGTATGTCCCCTTTACTCTGTTCTAATGGTCAGAACCCCAATAGAACCACCACAGAGCAGGGGTTATTTGGTGGGGGCATTATTCCCTTCCCAGCAGTGTCACTTAGGTGTTTAAATGAAACTCCAGCAGCACTGCTGCACTAGAACCCCTAGAACACTAGAATCTATTTTCGATTCAGAAACGCTTTTCGATTCAGAAATGATTTTTCAGTTCAAATGGTCTTTAAATTTTGTTTAAATGATGTGATTGACACGATGAAACAACAACGTAAACAAATACAACTTTTATCAATACTTTCAGGTTCCTTCCTGTATTTTGCATCTAGGGCTGCAACTAACGATTATTTTGATAATCGATTAATCGATCGATTATTTTTTCGATGAACCAGATAGCTAAAAATTTCCAAATCGATAAGGAAATTAGTTAGTTATCGACACTTCTCAATCGATCGTTGTTGCAGCCCTATTTGCATCATTTTATATTTAATTAAAAGTAGGATTGTGCCAAATTAAAATGACCAGTATCAGGTTAGCTTAGCTGCCCGGCTTTTTCTTACATAAAAAAAACGTCTATTATAATTATACAAATAATTCAAAATATATTAATACCAAAGTCTACCATAGTGCATTAGCCTTTAATCGAAACTAAAATACAGACTTTACTAGGGCTGTCTTCAACTAAGGATTTTCATAGTCGAATCTGATTCGTCAGATTCTCCCTATAGTCGACTGATAGTCGAATCAGTTAAAATTTCACCACAAGATGGCGCTATAAGTGTGGTTTTTAAAGATTTTTTTTTTTATATTTTACTTGTTTTTCTAGAGCACCGTAAATGGGTTAAAGCGCACACAACATTTAAAAAAAATATTAACAGAAATTAGGATGATTTTATTTGACAAAAGGCTATATATATAACGAAAACAAAGACATTTCATGTAAAAACTAATGCTTAGCAGCAGCCATGGGCGCCCCCATGTGGTCAAAATGGTACATTAGACTATGAGGTTCATAGTCGACTACGGTTCTCCGAATCAAATCGTCGAATCAGCGAATATTGCAGCTCACCCCTAGACTTTCCAGCCATAGTGCATTTACAAAATATCAAATGTGGTATCGTGTGTGTGTGTGTGTGTGTGTGTGTGTGTGTGTGTGTGTGTGTGTGTAAGGTGGAGGGAAAGAATTTATATTGTAAAGCGCAATTAAGCCAGCTGCTGTGAGCGAGCGAGTTAAAATGTTCTGATGGGCAGCATTTTACATAAATCTGGAAAGAAAACCCATTACTCAGTGTCCTCACCTGCCACGATGCCTGAGGTTATGGTAGCTATCACCGGGGTTTTGGATTTAGCACTGATTTTAGCCAAGGACTTGAACAGCAGCCCATCTTCAGCCATGGCCCATATGATTCTGGGCATTGGAAACATGGAGCCCAGTAGACTAGAGAAGGAACGAGAGGGAGAGAGAGAGAACGAGAGAGAGAGATTGAGTCAGAACAGAAAGAAACATGTGGGCTGTGGATCATAGGCACAACAAACCATGAAATAAATAACGGATTACTAAACACAAAGCAGGACGGCCGGTGGCTTAGTGGTTAGCATGTTCTCCTCTCAGCGCAAGGGATTCCCGGTTCGAATCTCAATCTTGGTGGAGTTTCCATGTTCTCCCCGTTTCCGCTCGGGTTTCCTCCGGGTTCTCCGGTTTCCTCCCACAGTCCAAAAACATGGATCGAGTCAATTGAGTTCTCCAAATTGCCCCATATAGAGTGTGTTTGTGTGAGTCACTGTGTGTCCAGTGATAGATTGGCGCCCTGTCCTGGGTGTATCTGCCCAGCGCCCGAAACGTTCTCCCCTGGATGGGCATGGGGAACCCCCCACCCCGACCCTAAGGACCCTGAGGATAAAGCAGAAGATAATGGATGGATGGATAAACACAAAGCAGGGCGGCCGGTGGCTTAGTGGTTGGCATGTTCTCCTCTCAGCTCTAGGGATTCCCGGTTCGAATCTCTATCTGGGTGGAGTTTCCATGTTCTCCCCGTGTCCGCGTGGGTTTCCTCCGGGTTCTCCGCTTTCCTCCCACAGTGGATCAAGACTATTGGATCAAGTCTATTGAATTCTCCAAATTGCCCCTTATAGAGTGTGTCTGTGTGAGTGAGTGTGTGCCCAGTGATAGACTGGCATCCTGTCCTGGGTGTATCTGCCCAGCGCCCAAAAAATTCTGCCCTGGGTGGGCATGGGATACCCCCCCCCCCGCGACCCTAACAGAGGATAAAAGCGGAAGATAATGAATGAATACACACAAAGCATTGTGGGACTGCTTTAGCATGTTCATGCTCAATGTGGCTTGAGAAGAGGAGCTGGATCACTTACCTGGTGGAGAGTGCGCACAACGAGCCCACCGCCACAGCATAAGTGGCTCCCTCCCAGCCCACGTATTTGAAGGCAACTGGAAGGGGGCTGTTTTTATCCAGCAGGTAATAAGGCATCATCACAGTGAGGGCAGCAGAAACACAGAAGTAGGCCACGAAGCAGATCAGGAGTGACGAGACGATTCCAATGGGGATGGCCCTTTGGGGGTTTTTTACCTCCTCGCCTAGAAAAATAAAAACCAAAATTACAAACAAGTACAGATCATCTCACATCTCCATCCATTGTCTTCCGCTTTATCCTCTATTAGGGTCGGGGGGGGGGGGGGGGAGAGCGTTTCGGGAGCTGGGCAGATACACCCAGGACAGGGCGCCAATCTATCACTGGACACACACTCACTCACACAGACACACTCTATATGGGGCAATTCGGAGAACTCAATTGCCATGATCCATGTTTTTGGACTATGGGAAGAAACAGGAGATCCCGGAGGAAACCCACATGGACACAGGGAGAACATGGAAACTCCACCCAGATTGGGATTCGAACCAGGAATCCCTAGTGCTGAGAGGAGAACATGCTAACCACTAAGCCACCGTGCCTCCCCATCTCACATCTCATTATCTATTCAATCCTAAGCCATTAATATTAGGGACTGGGGGGGGTGGGGGTCCTCATGCACATCCATGGGACAAAGTTATGAGTCCAGGCCAGAGGGCCAATCTACTGCTAGACACTCACATTATATAGGGGCAATTGAGAGCACCCTCCCAACCTTCCCCATGCCCATCCAGGGGAGATGTTTCAGGTACTGGGCAGATACACCCAGGACAGGGTGCAAGTCCATTGCTGGGCATACACTCACACACACAGACACGATATAGGGGTAATTTATAGCAGCCAATTCACCTTTAATTCCTGTTTTTGGACTGTGTAAGGAAACCGGAGAACCTGGAGAAAACAGATCCACCCAGATCGGGATTGTAATGTGGATCCCAAGCTCTAAAAGCAGACATACTAACCACTACAGGACCATAATAATAATTATTATAATAATAATTATAATAATAATAAATATAATATAATAATATTATAATAATATAATATAATATAATATAATTATATAATATAATAATAATAATAATTTCCAATAATTATAATTATAATAATAATAAATATAATAATAATAATATAATATAATATAATATAATTATATAATAATAATAATAATAATAATAATTTCCTATTCTTTGGAAATTATTATAATTAATGGTGGTTAATTTAAAGTTAGTTATTCCTTTATCCACAATATAACGGGATACAATAGAAGGATGATGAGCACAATCTTAACAACTTTTGTTAGAATCTAATATTCTATACAGCATCACAAAATAAATGCAAATCCCGTGTAGTGAACATACATGCTGCATTCAGACTCACCTGTGGTGGCAATACAGTCAAACCCTACAAAAGCGTAAAAGCAAGTTGCAGCGCCCGACAGAACTCCAGAGAACCCGAACGGCATGAATCCACCGTCTCCCAGGCTGCTAGCTACGGGCATCGGGTGGGAATCACTATAAAAATAAATAAATTAAAAAAAACAAGATGCACAAGAACGAGAAGTTAACATATTAACTGGAAACTGGATGTCACGAGATTTCAAGTTAAGATTTCATACTCACTTTGCCGTAAAACTCTTGTTATAGATCTCATCCGGGTTCAGGTTCCAGTTTTTGAGGCTGCCTTTGATCAGGCCAGAGACCACGACAAACATCAACACCAGCACGTTCACACAGGTGAAGACCTTATTGACCAGCGCAGACTCCTTTACACCAAATGCCAGTAAGACTGAGAAAAGAAAACCAACATAAAACTCGAGCGGGGTTTGAATCAGGGCTGCAATTAACGATTATTTTGATCATTGGGGCGCGGTGGCTTAGTGGTTAGCACATACGCCTCTCAGCGTTGGGGGTTCCCAGTTCGAATCCCCATCTGGGTGGAGTTTCCATGTTCTCCCCGTGACCGCGTGGGTTTCCTCCGGGTTCTCCGGTTTCTTCCCACAGTCCAAAAACATGGATCAAGTCAATTGAGTTCTCCAAATTGCCCCATATAGAGTGTGTCTGAGTGAATGTGTGTGTGCCCAGCGATAGATTGGCGCCCTGTCCTGGGTGTATCTGCCCAGTGCCCGAGACGTTCTTCCCTGGATGGTCATGGGGAACCCCACCGCGACCCTAATATAGGATAAAGCGGAAGATAACGGATGGATGGATGGATCGTCGATTAATAATCGTCGATTATTATTCCGATTAATCGATGAATCGGATAAATAAAAAAAATTCCATGTCTTTACAGTTACATTTATTTATTTAGAAGACGCTTTTATCCAAAGCGACTTACAAATGAGAACGTCACAAGTCAGTAGTTATGAAGAAAACCAGCTACAATAAGAATTATTAAACCGGTCAATAAACGTCTGGTTTTATTTACAGTATGAGTTTAAGGCATCCAATTAGCCCAAAGAGCAATTAAAAACAAATATTAAAACACACTGGCACAATATGTAGCATAGTGTGTAAAAAAAAAAAAAAAAAAAACTAAATTACACAAATTTGTGTAGCTGCAATATGTTACCTAATCCCTGTCACCCCCATAGAGGGCAGTGTCTTCACTTATACTGTCAGAAAACTAAAACGTGAAGCTTGATCATTAATTAGCACCATTGTGTACAAGTTGGATGTATTTCTAATATATATATATATATATATATATATATATATTAGTGGTTAGCATGTTCTCCTCTCAACACTAGGGATTCCCAGTTCGAAGCCCAATCTGAGTGGAGTTTCCATGTTCTCCCCGTGTCCGTGTGGGTTTCCTCCGGGTTCTCCGGTTTCCTTCCAGTCCCAAAAACATGGATCAAGGTCAATTGAATTCTCCAAATTGCCCCATATAGAGTGTGTTTGTATAAGCAATGGATTGGCACCCTGTCCTGGGTGTATCTGCCCAGCAGCCGAAATGCGTTCTCCCCTGGATGGGCATGGGGAACCCCACCGCGACCCTAATAGAGGATAAAGCGGAAGATAATGGATGGATGGATAAAGTAACACGTTCTCATCACTGTTATTATTCAGTTAACAACCAAAAACAGCATGAAGCGTGCTCTGGTTCTCATAGTGTGAGTGCACCGTTACGTTGATTCACTTCAAAACTAAAGAACCTCAGGATGTTCTGATGTAGTGATTTACTCTGCTGGTGAGCTTCATCCTCATCGGTGTTCAACATGTTGAGTTTCAGGTGGTGTATCATCACTGTGGTGCTGCGTGCAGGTCAAATCATTTCTGCAGAGCTTGCATGTTCCACGTTCTTTATTTGTGTGAAGCATGAAGTGCTCCCGCAGTTTTGATGATTTAAACGGAAGCTTTTTTTCTGCATTAGCTGCGTTTCATTCGAACGATTTATCAACTTGTTTCGCAGATTCCGCCTCATTGTGTTCAATCCGCTATTTTCTTTTTCCAGCGTTGTTGGAGCGCTGCATTGCGACATTGCGAGTAACGCGGAAATCGTGAGACCCAACGAATCCATACCGAAATTATCGAAGTTATCGACACTTTTCGTAATCGATTTTTATCGATTTTATCGATTCGTTATTGCAGCCCTAGTTTGAATAACAATTAGCTGTTCGTATGTTTAGAAGGAACGGGGTACGTGGCTTTAAGATTGAAGTGAAAAGACTTACAGGTTAAAATTATGATGATGACCACAGCAAATATATCCGGGTATTCGGCCAAAATTCCAGGGGCATTTATACTCATGTGCTCCCTGCAGAACTTCTCGATTTCCTTCCCGATTAACTCGTCAAACGTGGCGCTCCAAGCTCGAGCTACACTGGAGGTACCTGAGGGCAGAAGTGAAGCACAAAATAGTTGGACAAAGTCACATGAGGAATGAGATCACAAAAATTCTCATCTCATTATCCCCCGCTTTATCTTTTACTAAGGTCAAGGGGGGTTCCCTATGCACATCCAGGGGAGAACGTTTCAGGCGCTGGGCAGATACTCAACCACACAGACACACACTCACTATATAGGGGCAATTTAGGTACTCTCAGCGCTGGGGATGTGAATCCCGACCTGAGTGGAGTTGCCATGTTCTCCAGTTTCCTCCTACAGTCTAAAAACATGAATTCAAGGTGAACCGGCTGCTCTACTGTTTGATTGGTGCCCTGTCTTGGGTGTATCTGCCCAGTGCCCGAAACGGTCTCCCCTGATTGGGCAGGAAGAACACCCCATGGTCTAGTATAGGATTAGATGAATTGATGACCCCAATTGTTATACACCCACAATCATGTTTACACATATACAGACATGGTGGGACGGTGGAGTTGTGGGTCACCTTTAGGCCTCTCAGCCCTGAGGATCCAGGTCCGAAATATAAACGTTGCTATGCACCCCCCAACCCAGGTTTTCTCCCACAGTCCAAAAACATGGATTCCAGGTAAGTTAGCTGCTCTAAATTGCCCCCATCTAAAACGATGATGGATTGGCGCCTGTCCTGGATGCATCTGCCCAGCAGCTGAAACGTTCTCCCCTGGATGGGCATAAGGATCCTCCACAAAGATTACGCAGAAGATGAAGGGATGCGAGATGTGATGACCTGATTGGCTGAGCTGTTTGTCCAGCCGTGACATTATTGACCATAACTCACACCGCTGAGCGCTTCACATTCATATCAGTGCACAATATACAATAATAATATAATACAGAATAGGGGTGAGCTGCAATATTCGCTGATTCGACGATTCGATTCGGAGAACCGTAGTCGACTATGAACCTCATAGTCGAATGTACCATTTTGACCACATGGGGGCGCCCATGGCTGCTGCTAAGCATTAGTTTTTACATGAAATGTCTTTGTTTTCGTTATATATATAGCCTTTTGTCAAATAAAATCATCATAATTTTTGTTAATATTTTTTTTTAATGATGTGCGCGCTTTAACAATATACATAATAAAGCTCCCCCTGCAGTTAGTTGCACATTCCAAATGAGCAGAAAAACAAGTAAAATATAAAAAAAATATATTTTTTAAAAACCACGCTTATAGCGCCATATTGTGGTGAAATTTTAACTGATTCGACTATCAGTCGACTATAGGGAAAACCTGACGAATCAGATTCGACTATGAAAATCCTTAGTTGAAGACACCCCTAATACAGAATAATATAAACAGCGAGAACTAAACCCATTTCGGCTGGTTTTTTTATAAGCTGTGTTCTATCGTTAGGCCATTAGATGGCAGTGTTTGTTCAAGAAACCAGAAGTGTAACTTTAAAAAAAAAATAAATAAAAACACACTAAATTACGGCAAGGAAGATCAGATCATTAACAATTATGCTTTCAATAAACACATTGATAAATGAAACCTTGTTTTTTTTATTATAGTGTGTTTGTAAGCATTTTATAAAAGCAATAATACACTCAAGATGTATTAGTGTGATAAATCACGGGAAAGAGGTGTAACTGCACTCCGCCATGAGTCGGGCCTAACAACACCTCTTTCCCGTGATTTATTCACAATAATGCCACGCCCTCTCGGACCTTATTGCTTTAATAGACCTACAGTCAATTGTCGAACACCCATTTTATCTAACAGTTGAAGATTACCTTAAGATCTAATCCCATTATGTGTATTTATAAATGCACGTCACAGTCGCTGATCGGAGAACCAAGCCTTTTTAAACAGGATTCATCCTACATATTAACCTGCCCAATCAGGCCTTTATTAAACCAGCCTGGCCAGGTGCAGAGGGAGTCATGCTGGAAAGTTGTGGGTAGTGGAGATGCGTTTTGAGTCCCTCAAACATTGTAATGAAGCTTCTTAACACTTATCTTGACTTGTATGATAACATCAGTAAATTATGCAGACGAAATAGGGGCTGTATAATGCTGTAATAAAGCAATAAGGTACGAGAGGGTGTGCATTATGGTAAATAAAGTGCAGTAAAGAGGTGTTAAGGGGCCCGATTGATAGTGGAATGCAGCTATACCTCTTTCCCCATGATTTATTCACAATAATACGCAACCTCTATATATAAAAAAACCCAGAGTTTTAATCATAAATGTGTTTATTAAAAGCAAAATCATAATTACGTGGTCTTCCACGACATGATCTAGACATTTTTTAAAATGAACTTGCCAAGAAACGAATACCAGTTTCTCCAACAATCAAATACTGCCACCTAGTGGCCAAATTACAGAACAATTTAGAAACAACAGCCCCAACAGACTTGCTCATCAGGAATCATCTCGCTGTTTATATTAATCTGTATTTCATGAATTTAAATAATGTATTGTATAGCATGCAATGATACCAATGTAAAGCGCTCGAAGGTGTGCGTTATTGGCAATAATGTCACGGCTGGATAAACTCCCCAGCCAATCAGATTTAGGGACAAAATTGATGTTTTGGGCAGCATGGTGGATTAGTGGTTAACATGTTCTCCTCTCAGCCCTAGGGATTCCCGGTTTGAATCCCCATCTGGGTGGAGTTTGCATGTTCTCCCCGTGACTGCGTGGGTCTCCTCCGGGTTCTCTGGTTTCCTCCCACAGTCCAAAAACATGGATAGGGGTCTATTAAATTCTCCAAATTGCCCCATATAGTGTGTTTGTGTGTGCCTGTGTCAGTGAGTATATGCCCAGAGATGATTGGCGCCCTGTCCTGGGTGTATCTGCCCAGCCCCCGAAACATATAGCATGAAGAACCCCTAGTAGAGATAAAGCGGAAGATAATGGGATAGATCAGTTTTAAATTTGATAAATGGCTGAGCCAAATTTGTCTGAGCAGTTTGTCCATGACATCGATGACATCATTAAATCACGTACCATAAATGGTAACACAGGTTAATATAAACAACAAGCCGATCCCTGATGAGCACTAAACCCGTTGCAGTTATTTTTTAACAAACTGTGTTCTGCAATTTGACCACTAGATGGCAGTTGATTGTTACAGAAACCAGTATCCTGTTACTTGGCCATCAGTGTTCATTTTAAAACCCGGACTAGATTACGTCACGGAAGACCAGATTATTAACAATTTTGTTTTAAATAAACGTATTTACGAATCAAGCCTAGTGTTTTTTTTTTATTATAGTGTGTTTGTAACTGCATCTCTTACCTATGACGTACGAAAGGATGAGGTTCCAGCCCGTGATGAAGGCCCACAACTCCCCCACAGTTACGTAGCTGTACAGATACGCAGAGCCAGTCTTGGGAACACGTGCGCCGAACTCGGCGTAACAGAGTCCCGCCATGACCGAGGCCAGAGCGGCGATCAGAAACGACAGCACGATGGCTGGGCCTGCGTTTTCCCGTGCCACGGCCCCCGCCAGCACGTACACGCCGGCTCCCAGAGTGCTGCCCACCCCCAGAGCCACCAGGTCGAGAGTGTTAAGACATCTGGACAGACGCGACTCCTCTGTGCTACAGTCCACTGCCTTCACTCGCAGCAACGCCTTTCCAAAATTCTTCACAGCGGCTAGAACCATGGTTACGCTTCGGCAAAGTCACTCACGGGTTCTTCACAGATGGAGTCGATGATCTGGAAAAAAAATAACCTCGTTACTCATACAGTATAATACAATACATCTGGTGTAGGTCAGTGTGTCAGCGATGCTTGCTCGCTGCTTGAGCAGCACAGGTCCTGCCCATTACGTGGTTCACACATTAAGTGTCTGGAGAGGACATGGGCTCGTCCCATTGTCTCCGCACGGTTAGAGAAGCAGTATCCGAGCTGGATTAGAAGCTAGAAGATAATATACATATTAGGGCTGCAACAACGAATCGATAAAATTGATAAAAATCGATTATGAAGTGTCGATATCGAATTTCGTTATCGATTCGTTGGGTCGCACGCTTTCTGCATTTCTCGCAATGTCGTTACCGCTTACGTCACCTGCAGCGCTTCAACAACGCTGGATAAAAATAGCAGATTGAACAGAACAGGGGGGGAAATCTGCAAAACAAGTTGATTAATCGTACAAATTAAACACGGCCAACACGGAAAAAAAGATTCAGCTTAAGTAATCAAAACTGTGGGAGCACTTCACGCTTCACACAAATACAGAACGTGAACATGCAAGATCTGCAAAAATGATTTGACCTACACGGAGCACCACGGATACATCACCTGAAACTAAACATCTTGGAGTCACCGATGAGGATGAAGGACTTCAACAACAGAGTAAATCACTACAACATCCCGAGGTTCTTTAGTTTTGAAGTGAATCAACGTAACGGTCACTCACACTATGAGAACTAGTATAGCACGCTTCATGCTGTTTTTGATCGGGGGAAAAATAATCGACCGATTAATCGATTATGAAAAAAATCGTTAGTTGAAGCCGTAATACATATGAATTGTTCATAGATTTGTTGTTAGTACTAACCATGCTATGTCATGTTGTCATGCAACCGTAACATTTACTGAGTGATGTAAACTGAGTTTTAGTAACATTACCATAAACATGGCATTTTCAGATAACAAATGCAAAAATTTAGGAATCTGCAGAACAAACGTTGTCATTTATATCATCCATATAAGCACAGATGTTTATAAGGATCGAGAAAGGATCAAGTTTACATAGAGCTGTGATATTCAGAGCATCCACTGTGTATAAACGTCACATCAAGATCTTTTTAGGCCTTTTAAATACAATTTCACACATCGGCAGAACCGTGAGCAGGGTACAGTTACATGCATGCAGCAATTTCTCTTTTATAAACGTGCTGTAGTGCAAGGGTGCTGGACCAATGAGGAGGCCGCAGGTGTGCTGCAATCTTCCAATGAGATACTGCAGTGGGTTAAGAAGGCGGGTCATGCATTACATTTATATTTGGTTATTCAGCAGATGCTTTTATCCAAAGCGAGTTACAAGTATCCCAATGCAGTTGGGGTCTGATCATTCGGGTATCTACAGCCCCCCTGGAGCAATGAGGGTTAAGGGTCTTGCTCAAAAACTCACATTGGTAACTACATTTGGTCATTTAGCAAAAGGAGCTTTTATCCAAAGCGACTTAAAAGTATCCCAGCTTGATGGTTGTGGTCAGAGCAGCAGCCCTGGGGCAATGAGGGTTAAGGGTCTTGCTCAAGGAGCCATATTGGTAACTTCAGTTGACCTGGGTTTGAACCCACAGCATTCTGATTTATAGCCCAACACCCTAACCACTGAGCTACCACGCCCAACGCTACAATGTGAGGATTTGGGCAGGCCGATACACATGGTTAGGTTGATTTTCATAGTCTAGAAAGAGAAGGTTAAGGGGCGAATGCCACAGACTGTATTTGTCAAACAGACATTGTTTTGATGGTTTCTTTTCTTTGGAAGTGCTCAAAATCCACTATAGCTGGTAGAAGAAGACCGAACTGAACCTAGTAAGCTTTTAAAAAGATGTATTCACTGTAAACAGACCAAGCTCAGTTAAACTAAGCTTTATACGTTCTTGTGGTCATCAGTGAACAACAAACAAAACGTCTCATCTTGTAAATAAAAAGGAAAACGTGGGAAACAGGTGTTGATAGGCCCGACTCACAGCGGAGTGCCGTTACCTCGTTCCTGTGTTCTACTAATACGGCTACCTTTCTTACTCCCAGCCCTAAATGCCACCTCCATGCTCATGCTACACCACACATGCCATCAGGACATTACTGTCCCTGAGTACAGTGCACCATGAGGTCTAGAATCAGAGTGATGGTGACCTCAGAAGGCCAAATATATTTTATTATTTACCAATAAACTCTCTCACTCTGACTTTGTAGTTCTACAATTCCATTCTGCAGTCCATCTGTTTCTCTACATCATTTCTTTAGTCTACTTTAGCATGTTCTCCAACGATCAGGACCTTCACAGAGGAGGTATTAGGATGGTGGATGAGTCTCAGTACTGCAGTAAAACTGACATGGTGTGTTGTGCTGGTATGAGTGAATCAGACACAACAGTGCTGCTGGACCGAGAACAGCCCACCAATCAGAACATACAGGTGTCTGATCCACTCGTACCAGCACAACACACACTAACACCCCTGCACCACCACGTCGGTATCACTGCAGTACTGCAAATCACCCACCACCATGATACCCCCAGTGGAGAACCTGCTAAAAGCAGACCAAAAGTATGTAGAGAAACAGGTTGACTTTGTAGTTCAACATTCTGTAGTCTAGCTGTTTTTGCATACTTGGTTGGTCCGCTATAGTATGTTAGCCATAGTCTACGCATTTCTATTGATCATAATATTATAATCTGCAGAATTAAGCATGCGTTCTTTCCCATGTTATTGTATAGAGTACACAGGTTGGGGGAAGAATTAATAAAATGGGCCTAGTCTTGCTAAGCAAGGTGAAATCAGCATAACAAGTGTGTAAGAAGCACAGACTGTGCGTTCCAGACCTGCTGAAGGAGAAGTTTCACAAGACCACGTTAAAGGAATACCAGTTATAGGCGTGTCACACCGTGTGGAGGGAGGAGACGAATGAATTTGGAATGAATCAGGTCTTACATAATAAACGAAGCACCTGGAAAGATACTGTTCAGACAACGAAAAAAACTCCTGTCTGCTACTCACTATTTTACTCCAATAGACAATACCCAATTATTCTTTACCAATCACAAGAGAGAGGCACACCAACAGTAACAAGGTGTAGATTTGAGGGCATTCCCATTGTTGCACTGATGGATGTAGGCATACATGATGTTTATCCATCCATCCATCCATCCATCCTCTTCCGCTTTATCCTCTACTAGGGTCGTGGGGGGGTTCCCCATGCCCTGATATAATCCATCCATCCATTATCTCCCGCTTTATCATCTACTAGGGTCACGGTGGGGTTCCCCATGCCCATCCAGGGGAGAACGTTTCGGGCGCTGGGCAGATCCACCCAGGACAGGGCGCCAATCTATCACTGGGAACACACTCACTCACACAAACACACTCTATATGGGGCAATTTGGAGAATTCAATTGACTTGATCCATGTTTTTGGACTGTGGGAGGAAACCGGAGAACCCGGAGGAAACCCACACAGGACACGGGGAGAACATGGAAACTCCACCCAGTTTGGGATTCAAACCGGGAACCCCTAGAGCTGAGAGGCCAACGTGCTAACCACTAAGCCACCGTGCCGGCCCACATGATGTTTAATCAGCTAATATTTAATCTTAGTCTTTATAGTTTTTTTTTTCTTTAATGGAAGATAATTCAACGCGTTTTAAACATCAAGAGCGTTTTGAAATTGCCACTACAGGGCATTCTGGGCTAATTAAATATTTATTCATGTTAAACCCTTATCCTGAGCTGGATTCTGAGGGTACTCACAGTTCAAAATATGAAGAAACATCCTGGACAGATGGCCAAATCATCAGAGGGAAGCCACACGGACAAAGACATTAGTTTTCTAGCTTTAATAGGCTTTACCAGCTGGGATGTGTTTTTGGAGTGTGGAAGGAAAACATCTCTCAGAGGAAACCCATGCAGACATGAGGAGAACATACAAACTACACACCTTGGAATCAAACAAAGGACCTTCTTGTCTTATTAACTTCCGTTTAATTCTCTAAAGGAAGGGCGGGCGGTTCCCCATTCCCATCCAAATGAAGAACGCTTTGGCCGCTACACACACACACACACACACTCACTATATTGAGGCAATTTGGAGCAGCCAATTCACCTTGAATTCATGTTGGACTGTGGGAGGAAACCCACCCAGATCGAGATTCAACCCTATTCTCCAGCGCTGAGAGGTGGACGTACTAACCACTACACCACTGTGCCATAATAAATACTTGTAATATAATACAAGTAATGTATTTATTTACATAAACGCCCGAAACGTTCTCCCCTGGATGGGCATGGGGAACCCTGCCCCTCACCCCTAATATAGGATAAAGCGGAAGATAATAGATGGATGGATGAATTTGTTGGATTATGTGTTGCAAAAATTGTCAACACCCACAACATAATCATTTGCTTTGTATCCATAAGGGTTCTCCGCAACAGAAAAGATCTGCAAAGTCAACGTGGGACATAACCCTTCTATTTACCCAGGCCGACACTCCTAATGGTGAGGACAATAGATAGTCTTTAGAAGTGATAACTGTTCACAACATCGCCTGCTTATACCCATATTAATACATAAAAGTAGTGTCGGTCCTAAATCTCATTGGCTAAGCCGTTTGTCCACGTGACATTGTCAACAATGCACACCACATTATGAATCAATACGTGATATACAATGCATTATATTAAATCATGTACCACTAATGGAAATACAGATTAACATAAACAGAGAGCCAGTATCCTGTTTTTAGCAACCAATAATAATTTTATAAATGCAATAAGACACTCGTAGATGTGTATTATTGTAAATAAGTCACAGGAAAGGGGTGACTTAGGAGGCACCCCCCTAAAACTCCTTTCCCATGATTTATTATTGTTGAATTATGTTAAAACAGGTAGTTCCGGTTCTCAAATCTAATTGGCTGAGCCATTTGACCAGCCGTGACATTATTCACAATAACACACACCTTCACATTCATATCAATGCATGATATACAATACATTATTTTCATAAATACCATTCTGTAATTTAGCCAATAGATGACAGTATTTAATTGTAAAAGAACCTGGTATTCGCTACCCAGCGATCAGTGTTGACTTTAAAATCTGGACTTGTTTATGTTGCAGAAGATGTTATGTTTTCAATAAATTCACTTATGAATTAAACTTTAATTTTTATAATAGTGTGATTCTAACCATTTTATAAAAGCAATAAGACACTTGAGGTTGAGTATTATTGTGAAGAAAGAGGTGTAACTGCACTCCGCTATGAATCGGACCTAACAACACCTATTTAGGTATGATTTATACCCGATAATGAACACGATATTGGTTTATTACCACAATATTGTATTTAAATATCCTTAATGTTTCAGCTTTGCAGATTACCTTATTGTTATCTATTTCAAATCAACATTTTTTCTCAAAAAATAATTAGGCTTTTTAATTTTCATTTTGTTTATTTATTATATTTATTACAAAAAAAAACGCAATGCAGCAACTAAAGTGCCCAACAGCCATATTAGGACTTTTTATATATTAAAGTAAAAGTAATCAAAAAATTCATTAAGACAGACTTCATTAAGAAAGCCAATTTCAACCCACATTGGTTCATTTGGTTGTACGTCTGCACCATCGATGTGTCAAATAATCATGTCAGAGTATTTCACAGGTCATGATGAAACATTTTAATATATGGAGAACTTAAAAGCACCTTATAAAAAGATTTAAAGTAAACGATGCGTTACCATCCAAATCTTTTTTTATTCCTAAACCGCTATGTTTAATTTAACCTAAATGAGGTTTGAAGTTGCTATATGAAACTGGTTCCTAACCACAATGAAACTAACACCTACCTAAAGTTGACACCCAAAAATGTTGGCTACGTGGGTTAGAGAAAGAAACAGAAAATAGAAATAAAGTTTGACACAACTGCAAACTTCATTAATTTATTTATTATCTTATGCTTAATCTTGTACAAGGGTAATGGCGGGGGGGGGGGGGGGGGGGGGGGGGGGGGGGGGGGGGGGGGGGTCCCCCCACACTCATCCAGGAGAGAACATTTTGGGCGCTGGGCAGATACACCCAATACAGGGCGCCAATCTATCGCTGGGCACACTGACTCACACTATATTAATATCCTTAATGTGTTGTTTTCACAGATAACATTTTGTATACTTAAAAAAATGCTGAAAATGTTGTGATAGAACAGGGGTGCTCAATACGTCGATCGCGAAGGGGTGTCAGGTCGATTGTGATGGAGGTTTGGAAAAAAAAATTTTTCCAAACTTTTTTACAACACAGTATCGGAAGCACTTATACACACACACACACACGCATTTTAACGCACAATGTGATTTATTCTGAATCGCGATCTCTGCAAGCGAGCAGTCTGCCCCCCCCCCCCCCCCCGTCTCTCTCGCTCTTCCCAAAACCGGCCCGTGGCCACGCCTCCGTGCTTAAATCCAAAGCACTGGATCACGAATCATCTACATTAGATAGTTTCATTTTACATTAGATAATTTTTGCTTTTTATTTGACTGACAAGATGAGTGAAGGACTTCGCTCCAAAAGAATTAAAATACCACTTTCATTTAGAGTGGGGGGGGAGGATATTAATTTTTTTGCAATGTCAAACTCAAAATGCCTTTGCTTGATTTGCACAAATAGCAATTGCACTTCCATTGTGTTCAGTCGTTTGGGTACTAACATCCATCCATCCATCCATCATCTTCCGCTTTATCCTCTATGGGGGGGGGGGGGGGGTTCCCCATGCCCATCCAGGGGAGAGCGTCTCAGGCGCTGGGCAGATACACCCAGGACAGGGGGGCAATCTATCACTGTGCACACACTTACTCACACAGACACACTCTATATGAGGCAATTTGGAGAATTCAATTGACCTCGATCCATGTTTTTGGACTGTGGGAGAGAACCGGAGAACCCGGAGGAAACCCACGCGGACATGGGGAGAACATGGAAACTCCACCCAGATTGGGATTCGAACCGGGAATCCCTAACACTGAGAGACAGGTTTCAGTATAAAAGCCTAAAAAAATGATTAACCCTGGTAGATCTCGATGACCTGTCCAATGGAAAAGTAAATCTCGGGCCAGAAAAGTGTGGGCACCCCTGTGATAGAACATAAGTTATTGAAAAAAAAAAAAAAAAAACCCACAAGGTAACGGGATTCGAACCTGGATCCCCAGCACTGAGAGGCTAAAAGCTAACCACTAAGCCCCCGGCCACCCACAACTACAAACTATAAAATAAAAAAAAGCATAAAAGACACCTTGTTTAGGCTAAAGCATGTTCTCTGTGTGCAGCTACGAATTCCAGCATGATTTCAGAATGTCGCTGGGGGATTCTTTGCCCATTCGTCTAGAAAAACATCTGTGGGGTCAGATACAGATGTGGGGTGAGGAGGTCTGGCTCTTAATCTCTGTTGTACCTCTTCCTGAAGGCTTTAGATGGAATTGAGGTCAGGGCTCTGGATAAGCCAGTTAAGTTCTTTCACACCAAATTCACCCAAGCATGCCTTGATGGTCATTGCTTTGGGCACGGGGGTACGGTCATACTGGGATAGAAAAGGACATCGGGCCAAACTGCTTTAGCAAAATCAGAAACAGAGTAATCCTAAACACATGGCATGGCCATGAATCCTATACACCTGTTCCATCCATTCATCCATTAAGGGGGGGGGGGTTCCCCATGCCCATACAGGGGAGAAAGTTTCGGGCGCTGGGCAGATACACCCAGGACAGGACGCCAATCCATCGCTGGGCATACACCTGTTCCACTAGGACTAAATAAAAAAACTAATTCATTAATCCCATTACTTTTGTTCATTATATGATAATTATTCAAGGCCATAATCATAACACAACACATGGAACGATTACACAAACAATGTTTTGAATCAATGAACGTCACGACACCCGGATAACATGACCTCAAGCCAAGAAAAGCAAACAGTCCCATGTCATTCTCCGAACATCACTCACTAAGTAAACTACCTCATGCATTCCCTCTCCTTCATGACAAGATCAGCTGAGAATTAAAATCATCTCCAACTGTTTATCTCCAATAAATTGTGTTCCCCTGGATGGGCACAGGGATCCCCCTCCTGACCCCAACTATATGGTTAATAAGAATGCTGAAGCTGGAGCCACAAAGCTGGGTAGAAGTGGGATCAAGCCAATAAATAAGAGTATAAATAATAAGCAAATAATTGGCAGATTATCAAAATTGTTGAGACAGGTGAGAGCAAACATCAATGTCTATAATAAAACGGGTGGTTCCGGTTCTTAAATCTAAATGACTCCAAAACTGCAAGTATGTACCGAGTGATGGGTTGGCGCCTGACCTGGGTGTATCTGCCCAGCACCCAAAATGCCCCACCACAACCCTAGTAAAGGATTAAGCAGAAGATTAGGAGATAACATTATGCGTTTTATGTCCATAGTCTGTGTCCAGTTTTATTTACAGACTATATTAACAATACTATAACCAATAAAATAACTTGCGGCACGGTGGCTTAGTGGTTAGCATGTTCGCCTCTCAGCGCTAGGGATTCCCGGTTCAAATCCCCATCTGGGTGGAGTTTCCATGTTTCTGGCGTGTCCAGCGTCTTTTTTAACCGCCGTTCAGTCCGGTTTCCAAAATGCACCACAGTCCAAAACATGGATCAAGTAAAGGATTGAATTCTCCAATAAATGCCCCAGAAGATTAGAGTGTACTGTGTGTGTGAGTGTCGTGTTAGTGCCCAGCGATGGATGGCGTCCCTGTCCTGGTCTAGTCTGCCCAGCGCCCAAAATTTTTCTCCCCTGGATGGGCATGGGGAACCCCACCGCTCTTCTATACCCTAAACTAATACTAGAGGATAAAAGCGGAAGATAATGAATAACTGAATGAATAATAAAATAAACTTATTAACATCAAAGAGACACAAAGTGGCACAGCTCCACTGATGATTATAGATGGACTTTGTAGTTCTTCAATTCCATTCTAATACAACATGAAGAGATATTACTTTGGTTTTATTTGATTTACTTGTATCGTGTTGTATTAATTAATTAATTATATATATATATATATATATATATATATATATACTATATATATATATATATACATACACCACACACACACGCATCTCCCCATGCACATCCAAGGGAGAACGTTTCGGGCACTAGGCAGATACACCCAGGACAGGGCGCCAATCCATCGCTGGGCACACACTCACTCACACACACAAACACACTCTATATGGGGCAATTTGGAAAACTCAAGTGACTTGATCCATGTTTTTGGACTGTGGGAGGAAACCGGAGAACCCGGAGGAAACCCATGCAGACACGGGGAGAACATGGAAACTCCACCCAGATGGGGATTCGGGACTCCCTAGTGCTGAGAGGAGAACATATTAACATATGCGCTGTCCTTATATATATATATATATATATATATATATATATATATAAGGACAGCACAGTGGGTTAGTGGTTAGTATGTTCTCCTCTCAGTATGTTCTCCTCTCAGCACTAGGGAGTCCGAATCCCCATATATATATATATATATATATATATATATATATATATATATATATATATATATATATATCCCCCATGCCCATCTAGGGGAGAACGTTTTGGGTGCTGGGCAAATAAACCCAGGACAGGGCTCCAATCTATCAGCTGGCACACACTCACACACACACACACACACTCTTCATGGGGCAATTTAGAGAATTTAATTCCTGGTCCATGTTTTTGGGCTGTGGGAGGAAACCGGAGAACCCGGGGAAACGGGGAGAACATGGAAACTCCACCCAGATTGGGATTCGAACCAGGAATCTCTAGCACTGAGAGGAGAACATGCCAACCACCAAGCCAACGTGGCACCCATATATATATATATATATATATATATATATATATATATATATATATCACTATGAAGCCCTGCTTTATAAATAAAAATGAGTCGAGTTGAGTCCAAACACCAAAATGCTTCAGAATAGTCTGGAAAACATGCAGAAACCCTACAAAAGTCGAACGTTTCGGGATTAAAACGTGTTTAATTCGAAATGAGGAACTAAACAGTTCCTGAAGCGGGGAGATAAAGCCCGGCTAACACGTGTTCCGTTAAAAAACACAAAACCAACGTGTACGTGTGCAATGTTCTAACAACCAAACTACACACGACATTCGCTACTTTCTGAACCGAAAAGCTGTTATTCCCCGAGCATTTATTATTTAAAGCTTTTATTAAATAATATTCCGTTAATAAAAGGAAAGTGAAGGCAGTTAGCTTCGAGCAACGCGGTCGGTGTGTTGCATCAGCGTGTGCTGGAGAAACTCATTCAAACTCATTCACAAAGCATTCTGCGGTTTAACTTACAATTAAACTTACACCTGAAACAACGTTTGAAATTCTCACCTCAATTAAGGATGCAGATGAAGGTTCGGGGGTTCCCCGCGTTACGAACAACGCTATCGTTCAACTTTCGGGGAGGTAGTAGTGATGGGCACTCCGGATCTTTACCGAGAGCCGGTTCTTTTGGCTCGACTCTCTAAAAAGAGCCGACTCTTTCTGCTCCCAAGTTGCTCCCTTGACTTTTTTTTTTGTAGCTTAAAGCAGTTTATTACCAAATTCCATCCATCCATTATCTTCTGCTTTATCCTCTATTAGGGTTGTGGGGGGTTCTCCATGCCCATCCATTGGAGAACGTTTCGGGCGCTGGGCAGATACACCCAGGACAGGACGCCAATCTATCGCTGGGCACACACTCAGTCCAAAAACATGGATCAAGTTCAATTGAGTTCTTCAAATTGCCCCATATACTGTGTGTTTGTGTGAGTGAGTGTGTGTCCAAGTGAAGTCAAGTCAAGTATTTTTTATTTGTCATTCCACAATATAAAGCACAGTGCAATATATGTGGAACGAGACAGCGTTCCCCCGGAACACGGTGCTACATATAACAGCCAACACAAAGTGCACATGTGCAAACACAAGAATTTCAATTAATATAGGACGATACACAGAACAATAAACATTCAAGTAATGAAAAATAAACATTCAAGTAATGAACAATAAACATTCAAGTAATGAACAATAAACATTTAGGTATGAACAATAAACATTCAATTAATGAAAAATAAACATTCAAGTAATGAACAATAAACATTCAAGTAATGAACAATAAACATTTAGGTATGAACAATAAACATTCAATTAATGAACAATAAACATTCAAGTAATGAACAATAAACATTCAAGTAATGAAAAATAAACATTTAGGTATGAACAATAAACATTTAGGTATGAACAATAAACATTCAAGTAATGAAAAATAAACATTTAGGTATGAACAATAAACATTTAGGTATGAACAATAAACATTCAAGTAATGAAAAATAAACATTTAGGTATGAACAATAAACATTTAGGTATGAACAATAAACATTTAGGTATGAACAATAAACATTCAAGTAATGAACAATAAACATTCAAGTAATGAACAATAAACATTCAAGTAATGAACAATTTTTTTTTTCCCAAGTAAACATTCAAGTAATGAACAATAAACATTCAAGTAATGAACAATAAACATTTAGGTATGAACAATAAACATTCAAGTAATGAACAATAAACATTCAAGTAATGAAAAATAAACATTCAAGTAATGAACAATAAACATTCAAGTAATGAACTTCTTTTTTTTTTTTCCAAGTAAACATTCAAGTAATGAACAATAAACATTCAAGTAATGAAAAATAATAATTTAGGTATGAACAATAAACATTTAGGTATGAACAATAAACATTCAAGTAATGAAAATTTTTTTGAACAAGTAAACATTCAAGTAATGAACAATAAACATTCAAGTAATGAACAATAAAAATTTAAGTAATGAACAATAAACATTCAAGTAATGAACAATAAACATTTTTAATGAACAATAAACATTCAAGTAATGAACAATAAACATTCAAGTAATGAACAATAAACATTCAAGTAATGAACAATAAACATTCAAGTAATGAACAATAAACATTTAAGTAATGAACAATAAACATTCAAGTAATGAACAATAAACATTCAAGTAATGAACAATAAACATTCAAGTTTGAACAATTTTTTTAGGTATGAACAATAAACATTCAAGTAATGAACAATAAACATTCAAGTAATGAACAATAAACATTCAAGTAATGAACAATAAACATTTCAAGTAATGAACAATAAACATTTAGGTATGAACAATAAACATTCAAGTAATGAAAAATAAACATTCAAGTAATGAACAATAAACATTCAAGTAATGAACAATAAACATTCAGGTAATGAACAATAAACATTCAAGTAATGAAAAATAAACATTCAAGTAATGAACAATAAACATTCAAGTAATGAACAATAAACATTCAAGTAATGAACAATAAACATTCAAGTAATGAACAATTTTTTTTCCAAGTAAACATTCAAGTAATGAACAATAAACATTCAAGTAATGAACAATAAACATTTAGGTATGAACAATAAACATTCAAGTAATGAACAATAAACATTCAAGTAATGAAAAATAAACATTCAAGTAATGAACAATAAACATTCAAGTAATGAACAATAAACATTCAAGTAATAAACAATTTTTATTTTTTTTTCCAAGTAAACATTCAAGTAATGAACAATAAACATTCAAGTAATGAACAATAAACATTTAGGTATGAACAATAAACATTCAAGTAATGAACAATAAACATTCAAGTAATGAAAAATAAACATTCAAGTAATGAACAATAAACATTCAAGTAATGAACAATAAACATTCAAGTAATAAACAATTTTTAATTTTTTTTCCAAGTAAACATTCAAGTAATGAACAATAAACATTCAAGTAATGAACAATTAACATTTAGGTATGAACAATAAACATTCAAGTAATGAACAATAAACATTCAAGTAATGAACAATAAACATTCAAGTAATGAACAATTAACATTTAGGTATGAACAATAAACATTCAAGTAATGAACAATAAACATTCAAGTAATGAACAATTTTTTTTTTTTTCCCCAAGTAAACATTCAAGTAATGAACAATAAATGTGATAGATTGGCATCCTGTCCTGGGTGTATCTGCCCAGGGCCCGAAATAATGTTCTCCCCTGGATGGGCATGGGGAACCCCCCCCCACCGCGCGACCCTAGTAGAGGATAAAGCGGGAGATAATGGATGGATGGATGGATGGATAAACATCATGTGAACATCATGCATGCCTACATCCATCAGTGCTACAATGGGAATGCCCTCAAATCTACACCTTGTTACTGTTGGTGTGCATCTCTCCTGTGATTGGTTAATAAATGGGATGGTCCCATCCATGCCCTCATTGCCCCTGTCCTGGGTTTATCTACTCAGCGCCCGACGAAACGTTCTCCCATAGATGGACATGGGGAACCCCCCCCCCCCACGACCCTAATAGAGGATAAAGCGGAAGATAATGGATGGATGGATGAATTTTGGACAGTCTACACTCTGCTTTTGAAGTGCTTATCACATTAAAATATGTCCAAACTTTACTTCGCTTTCAGTCACTCATTTTCTTCACCTAGTCAGCTATTTATTTCTCTATTTATTGCGCAAACTTCGCTTTCTCTTTTTCTTCGCTTTTTGGGTGTGGGTGTGTGTGTGTGTGTTTGTGGGTGTGTGTGTTTGTCTTTGTGTTTCATAAAAAAAAAATGGTGAGAAGTCAGCGGTTTCGTTCCAAAATTTAATGCATTTTACTGAATAGACAGTGTAAAATATCAAACACTGAAAAATATGGAGCTCTGCCCAAAGTCCTCTCGTTCGTCCATTTAAGTCAGGGGTGGCCACACTTTTCTGGCCCGAGATCGACTTTTCCATTGGACAGGGGTGGCCACACTTTTCTGGCCCGAGATCTACTTTTCCATTGGACAGGTCATCGAGATCTACTTTTCCATTGGACAGGTCATCGAGATCTACTTTTCCATTGGACAGGTCATCGAGATCTACTTTTCCATTGGACAGGTCATCGAGATCTACCAGGGTTAATCATTTTTTAGGCTTTTATATTGAAACCTGTTCACACACATCATGTTAGTATTGCGGCGGCACGTTGGCTTAGTGGTTTGGCACGTTCTCCTCTCAGTGTTAGGGATTCCCGTTTCGAATCCCAATCTGGGTGGAGTTTCCATGTTCTCCCCGTGTCCGTGTGGGTTTCCTCCGGGTTCTCCGGTTTCCTCCCACAGTCCAAAAACATGGATCAAGGTCAATATGAATTCTCCAATGTGCCCCATATAGAGTGTGATTGTGTGCACAGTGATAGATTGCCCCCCTGTCCTGGGTGTATCTGCCCAGCGCTTGAGACGCTCTCCCCTGGATGGGCATGGGGACCCCCCCCCCCCTCCCACATACACACACAACCCTAATAGAGGATAAAGCGGAAGATAATGGATGGATAGATGGATGTTAGTATTGTCGAATCAGCATAGAAAGGATGGCTTCCATTTTCGAATCCCCATCTGGGTGGAGTTTCCATGTTCTCCCCGTGTCTGCGTGGGTTTCCTCCGGGTTCTCCGGTTTCCTCCCACAGTCCAAAAACATGGATCAAGTCAATTGAATTCTCCAAATTGCCCCATATAGAGTGTGTTTGTGTGAGTCAGTGTGTGCCCAATGACAGATTGGCACCCTGTCCTGGGTGTATCTGCCCAGCGCCTGAGACGTTCTCCCCTGGATGGGCATGGGGAACCCCACCACGACCCTAGTAGAGGATAAAGCGGGAGATAATGAATGAATGAATGAATGAATGTCTTGTCAGTCAAATAAAGAGCAAAAAATATCTAATGTAAAAAGAAACTATATAATGTAGATGATTCGTGATCCAGTGCTTCGGAATTAAGCACGGAGGCGTGGCCACGGGCCGGTTTTGGGAACAGCGAGAGAGACGGGGGGGGCAGACTGCTCGCTTGCAGAGATCGCGATTCAGATTGGATCACATTGTGCGTTAAAATGTGTGCTATCGACCTGACAGCACTTCGCGATCGACGTATTGAGCACCCCTGATTTAAGTCCTTCAGGAGGGCGTGACCTGCTTCTTCAGTGTGAGCGCCCCCTCCAGACAACAGTCTTTTTCTCATGTGTACATTGACCAAAACATCTCTAATCTTCTAACCCATCTGGTCCTGCTTTCTGCCCCCCTCAGGGGTATGAATTTAGGACAGATTCTTGTTGACTGTCCCATTATTTAAATCTCTCCGCTGACCCTGCAACCGGACATTCAGACTCTTTCCCATGCTCGTTCATCAAATAGTCATGTTCTCTGTTCCCTGAACTATTAACTCATCATGAGTTTTACTTTAATTATTACTTTTACTAAATTACTTACAAGTATTATAAAAACCGGCGGCACGTTGGCTTAGTGGTTAGCATGTTCTCCTCTCAGCATTAGCGATTCCCGGTTCGAATCCCCATCTGGGTGGAGTTTCCATGTTCTCTCCGTGTCTGCGTGGGTTTCCTCCGGGTTCTCCGGTTTCCTCCCACAGTCCAAAAACATGGATCAAGTCAATTGAATTCTCCAATATATATATAAAGAGAGAGAGAGAGAGAGAGACGAGTAACAGTGTTAAAAAAGTGTGCTTGTATGGGCACACACTCACACACACTCACACAGACACACTCTATATGGGGCAATTTGTAAAACTCAATTGACTTGATCCATGTTTTTGGACTGTGGGAGGAAACCGGAGAACCCGGAGGAAACCCTCAGTTGGGGATTCGAACCCAGAATCCCTAGCGCTGAGAGGTGAAGGTGCTAACCACTAAGCCACCGTGCCGCCCTATATATATATAGTATTTGGGGTAACTGCTGTTCATAATGGATTAGAGTAGTTCTTGCAACCTTAGTTTATGAGGGATTATAGTAGTTGTAGCAACCATTGTTCATTAGGAATTCTAGTAGAGGTAGAACCTGTTTATTTCTATCACACACAGATGGACACAAGCTTTATAATATAAGGAGTGGCCACTGGGGTGTTATTTGGATTTTTAATATTTAATTTATTAAAAAAAATTTTTTTAAAAGGACAAAGGCAAAAAAAAAAAACCAGTAAAATAATTCTGACAAAATTTCATGGATATTGTTAGCTGTACAATCCTGGCAGAGGGTAAATCTTTAAATAAAAAAAAAAAAAAACAAAAAAACCATATATATTTGTACAAAGCATTAGATGTAGTATGTTTTTAGAAATCGGTTCTTAGAGAGGCCAAAACCCGAGGAAAAATAAATGTAAATGTATTCCGTAGGATTTTCATAGTGGGACAAATCTGACTAATTGCTGTGGCACTGTGCGAAGTTCGAGCTGCACTTTTCGACAGCGTCACCTGTTCTCCTTACCTCGGGCTTTCAGAGACCTGAGGTCAAATTATCCTGAACCCTATTTTATGCTTCAGCAGATTTGAGATGGAGAGTAATTGGGAAAGCGTCTGCATACAATTTAATGATCATTTCGGAACAGACTCCATTTTTTAATGAGGTAAATAGATTTTCCATAAGTTGATATTTGCCGAAGTTGCTGCATTGTGGAAGGTGAAACTGCATTTGTTTTTAAAATAAAAACACAGAACTTTGGTTACAGTAAACAGGGAAAAGGTCATCGCCCTCAGAACTGTACTGTACTCTGAACTGTAAAGCAACCTGAGAATGTGAAGCTGCTTTATAAACACTAGATCATCTGCTCCACTGGACACTTTACTGTTGACACTATTAACACTCTACATACAAATATATACACACGTTAATGCACTATTCTCAGGACAGGGCACACACACACACTCACTCACTCACACACACTATATGGGGCAAATTAGAGCAGCCAATTTTACCTTGAATCCATGTTTTTGAATTATGGGAGGAAAACTGAGAACAAAGAGAACACCTATAAGGACAAGTGGAGAACATGGAAAGCTTCAATCCGTTGCTAGGCACACACTCACTCACACAGACACACTCCATATGGGGCAAATTAGAGCAGCCAATTTACCTTGAATCCATGTTTTTGAATTATGCGAGGAAACCTGAGAACCCAGAGAACACCTATAAGGACAAGTGGAGAACATGGAAAGCTTCAATCCATTGCTGGGCACACTCTCACTTACACACACACTATATGGGGCAAATTAGAGCAGCCAATTTTACCTTGAATCCATGTTTTTGAATTATGGTAGGAAACCTGAGAACCCAGAGAACACCTATAAGGACAAGTGGAGAACATGGAAAGCTTCAATCCATTACTGGGCACACTCTCACTTACACACACACTATATGGGGCAAATTAGAGCAGCCAATTTTACCTTGAATCCATGTTTTTGAATTATGGGAGGAAACCTGAGAACCCAGAGAACACCTATAAGGACAAGTGGAGAACATGGAAAGCTTCAATCCATTGCTGGGCACACTCTCACTTACACACACACTATATGGGGCAAATTAGAGCAGCCAATTTACCTTGAATCCATGTTTTTGAATTATGCGAGGAAACCTGAGAACCAAGAGAACACCTATAAGGACAAGTGGAGAACATGGAAAGCTTCAATCCACTGCTGGGCACACTCTCACTTACACACACACTATATGGGGCAAATTAGAGCAGCCAATTTTACCTTGAATCCATGTTTTTGAATTATGCGAGGAAACCTGAGAACCCAGAGAACACCTATAAGGACAAGTGGAGAACATGGAAAGCTTCAATCCATTGCTGGGCACACTCTCACTTACACACACACTATATGGGGCAAATTAGAGCAGCCAATTTACCTTGAATCCATGTTTTTGAATTATGCGAGGAAACCTGAGAACCCAGAGAACACCTATAAGGACAAGTGGAGAACATGGAAAGCTTCAATCCATTGCTGGGCACACTCTCACTTACACACACACTATATGGGGCAAATTAGAGCAGCCAATTTTACCTTGAATCCATGTTTTTGAATTATGGGAGGAAACCTGAGAACCCAGAGAACACCTATAAGGACAAGTGGAGAACATGGAAAGCTTCAATCCATTGCTGGGCACACTCTCACTTACACACACACTATATGGGGCAAATTAGAGCAGCCAATTTACCTTGAATCCATGTTTTTGAATTATGGGAGGAAACCTGAGAACCAAGAGAACACCTATAAGGACAAGTGGAAAACATGGAAAGCTTCAATCCACTGCTGGGCACACTCTCACTTACACACACACTATATGGGGCAAATTAGAGCAGCCAATTCTACCTTGAATCCATGTTTTTGAATTATGGGAGGAAACCGGAGAACCCAGAGAACCCAGAACCAGCCGTCTCACTGTAGAAATTCATCATTCATTCATCCATTCATTATCTTCTGCTTTATCCTCTATTAGGGTCGCGGGGGGGGGGGGCCCATGCCCATCCAGGTGAGAACGTTTCGGGCGCTGGGCAGATAGACCCAGGACAGGACGCCAATCCATCGCTGGACACACACTCACTCACATAGACACACTCTATATGGGGCAATTTGGAGAATTCAATTGACCTTGGTCCACCCGGAGGAAACCCACACCAACACGGGGAGAACATGGAAACCCCACCCAGATTGGGATTCAAACTGAGAGTCTGTATTCATTCATTCATTCATTATCTCCCACTTTATCCTCTCTTAGGGTCGCGGTGGGGTTCCCCATGCCCATCCAGGGGAGAACGTTTCGGGCGCTGGGCAGATACACCCAGGACAGGGTGCCAATCTATCGCTGGACACACACTCACTCACACACACACACACACACACACTATATGGGGCAATTTGGAGAATTCAATTGACTTGATCCATGTGTTTGGACTGTGGGAGGAAAGCGGAGAACCCGGAGGAAACCCACACCAACATGGGGAGAACATGGAAACCCCACCCAGATTGGGATTCAAACTCAGAGTCCGTATTCATTCATTCATTATCTCCCACTTTATCCTCTAGTAAGGTTGCGGTGGGGTTCCCCATGCCCATCCAGGGGAGAACGTTTCGGGCGCTGGGCAGATACACCCAGGACAGGACGCCAATCTATCGCTGGACACACACTCACTCACACACACACACACACACACACACACACACACACACACACACACTATATGGGGCAATTTGGAGAACTCAATTGACTTGATCCATGTGTTTGGACTGTGGGAGGAAACTGGAGAACCCGGAGGAAACCCACGCGGACACGGGGAGAACATGGAAACTCCACCCAGATGGGGATTTGAACCGGTAATTCCTAGCGCTGAGAGGAGAACATGCCAACCACTAATCCACCATGCCACCCTGAGAGCTCGTATTGACAATAAAAATAAAAAGTTTTGATAAAAACTATAATAATTTAGGTTTTCATTAAAACCTAAAAAGTTTAGAAGTTTTTAGAACGCTGTTCCACCAGCAGGGGGCGTACGGCAGCCCGTCCTCAGTCATGTGCACATGGATGGAAGTTATTTTCAGTGTGATTGATTGAGGAGTTAAACGATTGCTTTTGATTCTGCTCATTCTGGGATGTGGGAATCAGATCAGGGCTCTGCATGCACAATGAAAAAGCTCAACACATCAGGACAGATGTTCTGCAGCGTAATAAATAAAAATAATTAAAAAAAAAAAAAAACGTATCCCATTTAAAATTGTAATGCGATACATTTCTGTAGCGGCGTCTAGGCGCAGTTTCCATGTTCTCCCAACAAAGGATTCAAGGAAAACTGAAGGCTCCAAATTGCCCCATATAGAGTGTGTGTGTGAGTGAGTGTCTGTCTGGCATGGTGGTGTTGTGGCGTAGCAGGTCCGCCTCTCGGCGCTGAGGATCTCGGTTTGAATCCCAATCTGGGTGGAGTTTCCATGTTCTCCCCATGTTGTCGTGGGTTCTCCGCTTTCCTCCCATAGTCCAAAAACATGGCTCAAGGTCAATTAAATTCTCCATTATCACAATTGCCCCATATAGAGTGTGTTTGTGTGAGTGAGTGTGTGTCCAGTGATGGATTGGCGTCCTGTCCTTGATGTATCTGCCCAGCGCCCGAAACGTTCTCCCCGAAACGTTCTCCCCATGATGGGCATGGAGAACCCCCCTATGACCCTAATAGAGGATAAAGCAGAAGATAATGGATGGATGATGAATTTCTACAGTGAGACGGTGTTGTGGCGTAGCACGTCCGCCTCTCGGCGCTGAGGATCTCGGTTCGAATCCCAATCTGGGTGGAGTTTCCATGTTCTCCCCGTGTTGTCGTGGGTTCTCCGCTTTCCTCCCACAGTCCAAAAACATGGCTCAAGGTCAATTTAATTCTCCAAATTGGCCCATATGTTTGTGTGAGTGAGTGTGTGTCCAGTGATGGATTGGCGTCCTGTCCTGGGTGTATCTGCCCAGCGCCCGAAACGTTCTCCCCTGGATGGACATGGGGAACCCCCCTACGACCCTAATAGAGGATAAAGCAGAACATAATGGATGAATGGATGATGAATTTCTACAGTGAGACGATATGGTGGTGTTGTGGCGTAGCAGGTCCGCCTCTCGGCGCTAAGGATCTCGGTTCGAATCCCAATCTGGGTGGGTAGATGGGGCAATTTAGGTCAGCCAATTCACCTTGAATCCATGTTTTTGCACAGTGGGAGGGATCCGGAGAAAGCCACGTGGACACGGGGAGAACATGGAAACTCCACCCAGATTGGAATTCAAACCTGGATCCCAGGCAAAAACCACTAAGCCACCGTGCCATGTCCACGTGGGTTTCTCCGGTTGCCTCCCACAGTGCAAAAACATGGATTCAAGGTATATTGGCTATTCTAAATTGCCCCTATATAGACTGACTGGCATGGTGAATATTAGTGGAGTTTCCATGTTCTCCCCGTGTTGCCGTGGGTTCTCCGCTTTCCTCCCACAGTCCAAAAACATGGCTCAAGGTCAATTGAATTCTCCAAATTGCCCCATATGTTTGTGTGAGTGATTGTGTGTCCAGTGATGGATTGGTGCCCTGTCCTGGGTGTATCTGCCCAGCGCCCGAAACGTTCTCCCCTGGATGGACATGGGGAACCCCCCTACGAACCTAATAGAGGATAAAGTAGAACATAATGAATGGATGATGAATTTCTACAGTGAGACGGCATGGTGGTGTTGTCGCGTAGCACGTCCGCCTCTCGGCGCTGAGGATCTCGGTTCGAATCCCAATCTGGGTGGAGTTTCCATGTTCTCCCCGTGTTGTTGTGGGTTCTCCGCTTTCCTCCCATAGTCCAAAAACAGGGCTCAAGGTCAATTTAATTCTCCAAATTGCCCCATATGTTTGTGTGAGTGATTGTGTGTCCAGTGATGGATTGGCGTCCTGTCCTGGGTGTATCTGCCCAGCGCCCGAAACGTTCTCCCCATAATGGGCATGGAGAACCCCCCTACGAACCTAATAGAGGATAAAGCAGAAGATAATGGATGGATGATGAATTTCTACAGTGAGACGGCATGGTGGTGTTAGCACGTCCGCCTCTCAGCGCTGAGGATCTCGGTTCGAATCCCAATCTGGGTGGAGTTTCCATGTTCTCCCCGTGTTGTCGTGGGTTCTCCGCTTTCCTCCCACAGTCCAAAAACATGGCTCAAGGTCAATTAAATTCTCCATTATCACAATTGCCCCATATAGAGTGTGTTTGTGTAAGTGTGTGTGTCCAGGGATGGATTGGCGCCCTGTCCTGGGTGTATCTGCCCAGCGCCCGAAACGTTCTCTCCTGGATGGGCATGGGGAACCCCCCCCCCCCCCATGAATGAATGTTCTCCTCTCAGCTCTGGAGATTCCTGGTTCGAATGTTCTCTCCGTGTCCCCTGCGATGGGTTGGGGAACACCCCCCCCCCCCCCCCCCCCCCCCCCCCCCCCCCCCCCCCCCCCCCCCCCCCCCCCCCCCCCCCCCCCCTTCCCCCCCCATGGGTTTCTCCAGCTCTGGAGATTCCTGGTTCTCCGGTTTCGTGAGTTTCCTCCGGGTTCTCCGGTTTCCTCCCACAGTCCAAAAACATGGATCAAGGTCGATTGAGTTCTCCAAATTGCCCCATATAGAGTGTGTTTGTATATATGTGTGTCTGTGTGAGTGAGCGTGTGCCCACTCCCCTGGATGGGCACGGGGAACCCCCCCCCCGCGACCCTAGTAGAGGATAAAGCCGATGATAATGGATGGAGGGCGGCACGGTGGATTAGTGTTTAGCACGTTCGCCTCTCAGCGCTAGGGATTCCCGGTTTGAATCCCCATCTGGGTGGAGTTTCCATGTTCTCCCCGTGTCCGCATGGGTTTCCTCCGGGTTCTCCGGTTTCCTCCCACAGTCCAAAAACATGGATCAAGTCAATTGAGTTCTCCAAAATTGCCCCATATAGAGTGTGTATGTGAGTGAGTGTGTGCCCAGCGATGGATTGGCGCCCTGTCCTGGGTGTATCTGCCCAGCACCCGAGACGTTCTCCACTAGATGGGCATGGGGAACCCCACCGCGACCCTAATAGAGGATAAAGCGGGAGATAATGAATGAATGAATGAATAATGGATGGATGGACGATGTCACTAATCTGATGTCTGATTGGTGACGCCGAGCCTCTGGTTCGAGTCGAGTCTGGTTCAGGGTTCAGTATTATCTGAGCCTCCACACTTGCTGTGTGTGCGTTAATAATCCGTTGGGTTTGTGAAATACTGACCTGCATGAAATACATCACTAAAACTGACTTAGAACCTGGATGAAGTTCTAACCTAATGGAAACGTACCAATAGAGGGCAGCCTTGTCCCACAGACAGGCTCTCATTTCAGTCCTTCACTGTACCCTTTATAAAAACGAGGCCAAAATGAAGCCAGCGTGTCCTAGAAAGGTCTCGGAGCCCGAATTAACCCAGACAATGCATCGACGACACAATGCAGCACCTGGATGTTGTGTTCTCGTGGACCTTTTGAACGAAATAAGCACACTGAAATGATATTAATAATGATTTGACTACATACAGCGATGAGCTTTACCTTTAAATCCAGTAGCTGAATATTTTTTAGTCAGATAGACGATCCGAGTTGTGTTGCTGAGTATGAGACAAAAAAAAAAAATCCTGTTAAATAATAAAAGAAATGGCGTTCCTCGTGAGAAGACGTTCCCTTTTGTGGGCTTGGGTTCTATTGCTTACTTGAGATCTTTAAAGGTATGTTTGGCTCACTGTGTAAACATCTATAGAGCCATTCATTCATTCTCTTCTGCTTTATCCTCTACTAGGGTCGCGTGGGGGGTGGAGTGGGGGGGCATTACCATCCAGGGGAGAACGTTTCGGGCGCTGGGCGGGTACCCCCAGGACAGGGTGCCAACCTATCACTAGGCTGACACACACTCACACAGACACACTTTATATGGGGCAATTAAGAGCATTCAGTTCACCTTGAATCCATGTGTTTGGATTGTGGGAAGAAACCGGAGAACCTGGTGGAAACCCACACAGGAAGAACATGGAAACCCAGATTCGAACCTGGATGGCACGACGGCACGGTGGCTTAGTGGTTGGCATGTTCTCCTCTCAGTGCTTGGGATTCAGGGTTCAAATCCCAATCTGGGGGGAGTTTGCATGTTCTCAGTGATAGGTTGGCGCCCTGTCCTGGGTGTATCTGCCCAGCGCCCGAAACGTTCTCCCTTGGATGGGCATGGGGAACCCCCGCGACCCTAATAGAGGATAAAGTGGAAGATACACCCAGATTGGGATTCGAACCGGGAATCCTGAGAGGAGAACATGCCAACCACAAAGCCACCGTGCCCCCTCCAGTTTCCTCCAACTGTCCAAAAACATGGATTGAAGGTGAATTGGCTGGTCAAAATTGCCCCATATAGTATGTGTATGTGTCTGTGGGAGTGATGGAGTGGCACCCTCTCCTGGGTGGATCTGAAGTTTGGAGAACTCAATTGACCTTGATCCATGTTTTTGGACTGTGGGAGGAAAACGGAGAACCGGAGGAAACCCACACGGACACGGGGAGAACATGGAAACTCCACCCAGATGGGGATGGATCGAAGGTGAATTGGCTGGTCAAAATTGCCCCATGCAGTATGTGTATGTGTCTGTGGGAGTGATGGATTGGCACCCTCTCCTGGGTGGATCTGAAGTTCTCCCCGAACCTTGCTCTGGCAGTAGAGGTCGCTATCGCACTCCTTGATCTGCGGAAGGCCTCTGCAGGTCACTAGAGACTGGAAACGTAGTTCCAATGCCGATGATTTGTAAATCTCCACCCGTCGTGCGGTTCTCATTTAATTCCACGCCCAGCCTGCCCTGATTCCACTAAATAAAAACTCACTTTGGCACGGCAGCAGCGTTCCCTCAACTTTGTGGTTTTCGCGCGAGGCTGCTCGATAACACCGCAAGGTTCTTTAAATAAGCAACAGCAGCGTTTCGATGTGCTTAGCAACTCTCGCGGCTCAAATCCCATTAGAAACGAAAGCCTTTCCATTCGGCGGGTTATTAACAACGTTCCCTGGGTTATCTGGAGTTAGACCCGGCTTAAATCTATTCCAGACACCAGACTTCATTTGCAATTTCCAAATAAATGGCGTAACGTAGATGAGGTGAGCGCGAGGGAAGGGTTCCGAAAGTTCTGCTCAGTACATACATTTCCATTTGGAACGGCAGAACGTCTATGACCTAACACATCATGACTGCATTATGTACTTTACTTTACATTAAAGGATATTTAAAACGGGTGGCTTAGTGGTTTAGCATGTTCTCCTCTCAGCACTAGGGTTTCCCGGTTCGAATCCCCATCTGGATGGAGTTTCCATGTTCTTCCCGTGTCCGCGTGGGTTTCCTCCGGGTTCTCCGGTGTCCTGCCACTGTCCAAAATCATGGATTAAGTTCAATTATTCATTCATTCATTCATTCATTATCTTCCACTTTGTCCTCTATTAGGGTTGCGGTGGGGTTCCACATGCCCATTCAGGGGAGAACGTTTCGGGCGCTGGGCAGATACACCCAGGACAGGGGGGCAATCTATCACTGGACACACACTCACTCACACAGACACACTCTATATGGGGCAATTTTGAGAATTCAATTAACTTGATCCATGTTTTTGGACTGTGGGAGGAAACCGGAGAACCCGGAGGAAACCCACGCAGACACGGGGAGAACATGTAAGTGTGTGCCAGGTGATAGATTGGCGTCCTGTCCTGGGTGTATCTGCCCAGCACCCCAAACGTTCTCCCCTGGATGGACATGGGGAACCCCACCGCAACCATAATATAGGATAAAGCGGAAGATGGATGGATGGATGGATGGATATTTAAAATGGGCGGCACAGTGGCTTAGTGGTTTGGCATGTTCTCCTCTCAGCGCTAGGGATTCCTGGTTCAAATCACAATTTGGGTGGAGATTCCATGTTCTCCCCGTGTCCGTGTGGGTTTCCTCCGGGTTCTCCAGTTTATTAATGGATATTTGTCACCTGTTATATTAAACCGTGTTCTATTCAGGTCCCTGAAGACTTTACATTTATCCATGTCCATACAGGGGAGAACGTTTTGGGCGCTGGGCAGATACACCCAGGACAGGACGCCAATCTATCCCTGGGCACACACTCACTCACACAGACACACTCTATATGGGGCAATTTGGAGAACTCAATTGACTTGATCCATGTTTTTGGACTGTGGGAGGAAACTGGAGAACCCTGAGGAAACCCACGCAGACACGGGGAGAACATGGAATCTCCACCCAGATTGGGATTCGAACCGGGAATCCCTAGCACTGAGAGGAGAACATGCTAACCACTAAGCCACCGTGCCACCCCTGTAGTGACTATAAAGTTTCAAACGTAGAATATTCACTCCACAAGCAGTTGTTTCATCTATCCATCCATTATCCTCCACTTTATCCTCTATTAGGGTCATGGGGGGGTTCCCCATGCACATCCAGGGGAGAACGTTCGGGCACTGGGCAGATACACCCAGGACAGGACGCCAATCTATCACTGGGCACACATTCACTCACTCACACAGACACACTCTATATGGGGCAATTTGGAGAACTTAATCGACTTGATCCATGTTTTTGGACTGTGGAAGGAAACCGGAGAACCCTGAGGAAACCCACGCAGACACGGGGAGAACATGGAATCTCCACCCAGATGGGGATTCGAACCGGGAACCCCTAGCGCTGAGAGGAGAACATGCTATAAAGTTTGAAAATGAGAATATTCACCCCACAAGAAGTTGTTGCAGACTTGGAAAAAAAAAACCCCAACTAAAATCAGCTCGTGCTCTTTAACCCAGTTTTAGAGCAGCAGTCCTCATAGATTTAAAACAGTGTGGAATGATGGCGCCCGGAATGTTAATATGATGGAAAGTGCCCGAGTTGCGGTCCCACACTCGTGCCCTTGTGGAGGTGTTGGAGGGCGTAACTGGCCTCGTTCAGTCTTGATTTCCATACATGTTTCGTCACTCTCCCAGCTGTGATTAATGATAAAGAGCAGACTTGATTAGCACAAAAAGGGACCGGCGGTAATGAAGTAGACCCCGCTCTCACTCGTACTCCTCCATTTCTATTAACACGCTCCATTTCTGAACGCTAATGAAAATGCCATTGGACAGGATGAAAGGTGCGATTAAGCAAGACGTACCTCCTTCAGCCCCACAATGGGCCTCGTTCATGAGGCGGATATTTATGCAGAGTGGCGCTCTCAAGCTTTTGGAGAGCTGAAAAGGGAGATATTTATTTTCAAAAATGCGTCTGCCGTTACATAAAGGCAAACTGGGAAACTCGTGTGCAGAGCTCATAAAAAGACGGAGAGCAAACGTGAATGCCTCGATTCTTTCCTTGTTTTTTTTTTTTTTTTTTTTTTCTTTTCATCCTTGATTCTCAGAAAGACACGGTGGCTTAGTGGTTAGCACGTTCTCCTCTCAGCGCTAGGGATTCTCAGTTCGAATCCCCATCTGGGTGGAGTTTCCATGTTCTCCCCGTGTCCGCGTGGGTTTCCTCCGGGTTCTCCGGTTTCCTCCCACAGTCCAAAAACATGGATCAAGGTCAATTGAATTCTCCAAACTTCAGATCCACCCAGGACAGGGTGCCAATCCATCAGTCCCACAGACACATACACATACTATATGGGGCAATTTTGACCAGCCGATTCACCTTCGATCCATGTTTTTGGACAGTTGAAGGAAAATGGAGGTTAGCATGTTCTCCTCTCAGGATTTCCCGGTTCGAATCCCCATCTGGAATCCCCACCGGGTTCTCCGGTTTCCTCCCACAGTCCAAAAACATGGATCAATGTCAATTGAGTTCTCCAAATTGCCCCATATAGAGTGTGTTTGTGTGGGTGAGTGTGTGTCCAGTGATAAATTGGTGTCCTGTCCTGGGTGTATCTGCCCAGCGCCCCGAAATGTTCTCCCCTGGATGGGCAACGCGACCCTAGGATAAAGCGGAAGATAATGGATGGACGGATGGGTTCTCAGACAGAACGCAGATTAGACTGACCGCTTTACGGATCGATGAATTAACTGCGATAACGTAAAAGACGTCCTGTTTCCTGAAGATGAAGCTGCTTTGAGATCAAACTCTCGATAGAAATTTAATTTTATTATTAATATTTATTTTGTTTTCAAAAAACTTGAAAAGCTTAGTGGTTTAGCATGTTCTCCTCTCAGCCCTGGAGATTTCCCGGTTCGAATCCCAATCTGGGTGGAGTTTCCATGTTCTCCCCGTGTCCGCGTGGGTTTCCTCCGGGTCCTCCAGTTTCCTCCCACAGTCCAAAAACATATATTCAAGGTGAATTGTCTAAGGTAAATTGCCTCTGTATAATGTGTGGGTCAACTTCTATTAAAGAAACAAATAGGAACCCAACATTGCCAATCGTTCCATCCATTATCTTCTGCTTTATCCTCTACTAGGGTTGCGGGAGGGTGGGGGGTTCCACATGTCCATCCAGGGGAGAACGTTTCAGGCGCTGGGCAGATACACCCAGGACAAGATGCCAATCTGTCGCAGGGCACACACACTCACACACTCTCAGACACACTCTATATGGGGCAATTTGGAGAACTCAATTGGCCGTGATCCATGTTTTTGGACTGTGGGAGGAAACCGGAGAACCCGGAGGAAACCCACACGGACACGGGGAGAACATGGAAACTCCACCCAGATTGGGATTGGAACCTGGGATCCCTAGTGCTCAGAGGAGAACATGCCAACCACTAAGCCACCGTGCCATCCAGGTTCGAATTCCAATCTGGTTCTTTCCATATGTTAAGTGGATTTACTGGTTTCTCAGGTTTCCTCTCACAATCCAAACACATGGATTCAAGGTGAACTGAATGCTCTTAATTGCCCCATATAAAGTGTGTCTGTGTGTACCTAGTGATAGATTGGCATCCTGTCCTGGGTGTATCTGCCCAGCGCCCGACACGTTCTCCCCTGGATGGTAATGCCCCCCCCCCCAGACCCTAGTAGAGGATAAAGCAGAAGAGAATGAATGAATGGCTCTGTAGATGTTTACACAGTGAGTCAAACACACCTTTAAAGATCTCAAGTAAGCAATAGAACCCAAGCCCACAAAGGGAACGTCTTCTCACGAGGCACATGTGAGTGATGCAGATCATTACGCCAGTGATGCTATTCCTGACCTGGAGTGTTCTATTGCTCTTATACAACCGTTTCATTAAACGAGGGAACGGCAAAGCAAATCAAGGAACCCTAGTGTCGCCAAAGTCTTGTCAGGAAATAATTAAAATCAAAACCCTCTTATCGGCGAGTCGCCGGCGCCCGTGTTCCTCTAAAAACCTCGCTTTATCATTACCTGCCAGTCAACGTGGCTTTCCAATAGCTTTTTAATGAGCTCTCAGACCTGTGATGGCATTTCCGCGACGGGAAGCAGGCATTTGTTCCATTTACTTTTTTGTTTCACAAAGTGGTCATTACGTTAGTGACCCACTGGACGTAAATAGAGAGCGACGGCTAATGAGAACAAACCACGCCGTTTGATACATCAGCACATTCAGGCCATTCTGTAGCCAATCACAGTGCACAGCCAGTTATAATCACTGTTTTCCACTTCGAGGTACGCAAAGTAGCTATTGGCGGTCGTAAAAGTCGCTGTAGGTCGTTAAATGATGACATCGCCTAATTTGGACGATAGTCCATTAGTGTCTTTGAGGTATAAACAAAAAAAAAAAACAAGGGAGTAAAAAACACTCTAAATCAAATTTTTGTTACCTAGCTAGATAGATTTTTAACGTTTTGCGTAGAGACAATTCGCATAATTGAAAATGTCCCCTCATCAAAAGTACTCTCCAATCACAGGGCTTGAGCACTCTGATTGGTTGAAGCAACAGGGGTCGCTCGCTACACTAATTTAATTCTACTGGGGCAGCAAAATTCATTCTGAAGGCGTAGGCGGAAAAAAAACAAATCTGGCAACCATCCATTATCGTCTGCTTTATCCTCTACTAGGGTTGCGAGCGGGTTCCCCATTCCCATCCAGGGGAGAACGTTTCGGGCGCTGGGCAGATACACCCAGGACAGGGCGCCAATCCATCGCTGGGCATACACTCACTCACACACTCTATATGGGGCAATTTGAAGAACTCAATTGACCTTGATCCATGATTTTGGACTGTGGGAGGAAACCGGAGAACCCGGAGGAAACCCACGTGGACAAAGGGGAGAACATGGAAACTCCACCCAGATTGGGATTCGAACCGGGAATTCTAGTGCTGAGAGGAGAACATGCCAACCACTAAGCCACCGTGCCGCCCAATCTGGCAACCAATAATGTTGAAATAAATGTCCAGGTTCAAATCCTGATCTAGGTGGAGGTTCCATGTTCTCCCTGTGTCTGCATGGGTTTCCTCCATGTTCTCCAGTTTCCTCACACAGTCCAAAAACATGGATTCAAGGTGAACTGAATGCTCCAGATTGCCCCATATAGTGTGTATGTGAATTGAATGCTCTAAATTGCCCCATATAGTGTGTGTATTAAATGCTCTAAATTGTCTCATATAGTGTGTGTATGTGAATGGAATGCTCTAAATTGCCCCATATAGTGTGTGTATGTGTATTGAATGCTCTAAATTGTCTCATATAGTGTGTGTATGTGAATCGAATGCGCTAAATTGCCCCATATAGTGTGTGTAAACGGGGGAACCCCCGCCCCGTAACTCTTGTAGAGAATTAAGCTGAAGATAATGAATGAAAACACAGGTGAAGGCCGACGGTATGTGTCTGTGGCTCAGGTTTCTGCAGGTTCCCTCAACATGCCGCTCTGTTTAGATGGAGGATTATTAAAGTCACTGCTTTAGAGTCTCCAATAAAACAAAACAAAAAAAGAAATCCCGCTCGATTGGTCACCAGTCGCCTTAATAAGTCGCTGCAAAGTCTGCAAAGTTGCTAAATATAGCGACAGATTCGCAAAGTCGGCAAAGCCTAAGACTGCAATCCTTTACCTTTAATAACGCCAATGCTTTACGTTCCGAAAAGCTCGGGCAAACGCATTTTATCTCTTTTCGCGTAACAGAAAGGGAAGGAAATGAAAACACGTACACAGACAAACCTATCTCTATTAGCTTCTGTAGGCTGAGAGACATGAGAGGCTCATTATTGCTATCTAAGCATCTCATTTTTTTTGCCGGCAAATTGGGCTCGTTGCAGCCGCCACGCAGACCCGGGGAGGTGCATCTTTTTCACTTCGCGGTCCGTCAGAACGCCTCATTATTTATTCGCCAGTGCCAGTTTGGGATAATATCCCTAATGTATTTCCAGCTCTCCGGCTCTTCCTCCGAAAGCGGGCCAACGTTGGCTTTAAACAGCTTCTCCACGTTAATGAGAAACACTACTGGTGAAGGGGGAAAGCACACGCTGGGAAGTCTATAATAGAGTGAAATTATAATGGGACAGCGTACTGCCCACTTCCCAATTAGAACACTGTATGGCTTCATTAAAAACAAAACTCCATTAAATACACTGAAGAAGTATTACGATTTCAGCTAATACTTTATTCAATTAAGGAAGCCACTTTGTGGAGTGGACGTGTACTGTGGTGTAGTGGTTAGCACGTCCCACTCTCGGCGGTGGGGTTCCAGGTTCGAATCCTGACGTGGTGGAGTGTTCATGTCCTCCGGTTTCCTCCCACAGTCCAAAAAGATAGCCCCTATATAGTGTGTGTGTGACAGATTGGCACCCTGTTCTGGGTGTATCTGCCCAGTGCCCAAAATGTTCTGCCCTGGATGGACATGGG
>JAFMOC010000314.1:112500-117500 GCA_019802505.1 Corydoras sp. C115 | reverse complement strand
ATGGGCATGGTGAACCCCCTGGTTCCCCCCCACCCCCCCCCCCCCCCCCCCCCCGCAACCCTAATAGAGGATAAAGTGGAAGATAATGAATGAGTTTACTATTAAGACACATCCACCGAGACCTTTGATGATGGATGCGAGAACCTGGGTACAACCTGTGGCGGCTGGTCCATAGGGGGAGCTGGGGAGCTGGGGCCCACCCCCTTAAAATAGTTTAGATATTAAACTGAATTAATTATGAACTGCAAAATAGTTTTTGAGAAATGGATTTATTTGTACTGTGTGTCTAATAGACATGTTAGGATTTATTAAAAGACCAAATAAATACATGGTGGCTTAGTGGTTGGCATGTTCTCCTCTCAGCGCTGGGGATTCCCGGTTTGAAACCCAATCTGGGTGGAGTTTCCATGTTCTCCCCGTGTTCCGTGTGGGTTTCCTCGGGGTTCTCCAGTTTCCTCCCACAGTCCAAAAAGATGGATCACGGTCAATTGAATTCTCCAAATTGCCCCATATAGAGTGTGTGTGTGTGAGTGAGTGTGTGCCCAGTGATAGATTGGCGTCCTGTCCTGGGTGTATCTGCCCAGCGCCCGAAACGTTCTCTCTTGGATGGGCATGGGGAACCCCCCCCACCGGGACCCTAGTAGAGGATAAAGTGTGTGTGTTATTGTCAATAATGTCACGGCTGGACAAACGGCTCGCCAATCGGATTTAAGGATGGATCTTCCCATTTCATAAACTGGCTTCTGCAAGTTGGCCACTAGATGACAGTATTTAATTATTAGAGAAACTGGAATCCTCTGCGATTAGCGACTAGGTTATGTCGCGGAAGACATTTATTAACAATTTTGCTTTCAATAAATGCATATTTCACTAAATTTAATTAAGTTTGCTTTCTTATTATTGTGTGTTTGTATCCATTTTATAAAAACAATAAGGTACGGGAGGTTGTGTATTATTGTGAATAAATCACAGGGAAGATTTGAAAAAGTATTTAATTAGTGAAACTGGAATCCTGTTACTCGGCGATTAGCGTTCACTTTAAAAACTGGACTAGATGTTAACTGGACATGTTTATTAAGAAGTTCGCTTTCAATAAAATAAAAAAATGAAATAAAATAAATAAAGGAGCTAGGACCGGATCGTCCCAATTTACAAATACAGAGTTGCCTGCCTGGATGTGATTATATATATATATATATATATATATATATATATATATATATATATATTAGGGGTGCCTTCAACTAAGGATTTTCATAGTCGAATCTGATTCGTCAGATTTTCCCTATAGTCGACTGATAGTCGAATCAGTTATTTTTTCCCGCCTTTAAATTTCACCACAAGGGATGGCGCTATAAGCACCCAGGGACGTGCGTTTTTAAAAAAGATTTTTTAAAAACTATTGGGGCAATTTTTAGAATTCATTGACTTGATCCATTAACTGTGTAGCCTATTGTTAAAGCGCCACATCATTTAAGAAAAATAACAGAAATTAGGATGATTTTATTTTGACAAAAGGCTATATATTATATATATAACGAAAGAGGCGACAAAATACTATATTTTTTATAAAATAATTAAATATAATTTAATGTTTAAGTAAAGCTATTTTTGAAGGCACACATTGTTTTATTAACAGAATTGGTTTTTATTTGTCCGTTTGTTTAATGAAAAACAGCCCCCCCCCTTAGTGGTTTAGCACGTTCCTCAATTTTCTTTAGCCCCAGGGTGAGTTTCCATTTGGTACAACCTACCCAGTTTTTCCTCCGTACTATACGGTATGATTTAACCCAAAAAAAATTGATCAAGTAATACACTGCCCCGTAGGAGTTCATTCAAACGTGTAATGAGCAAGCGCTCCGAGCGATGGATTGGCTTTGTGACCCTGGGTCATGTGCCCAGCGCCCGAGACGAAGGTGAATGGGAAACCCAAGCGACCCCTAATAGAGGATGAAAGCGACAGATAACATGAACGAATGAATACCAATGAAAACATATAATCTATGGGTAGCATATATAAATAAATCAGTTCAAGTAGAAGCTAAAGATTGTTTTTGGTTGGTTTTAAATTTGCGCCCCCCCCTCAATTTGTTTTTAGCACCAGCCGCCATTTGGTACAACCTACCCATTTTATGGGACTATACGGTATGATTAACACGAAATTGAAAGTATACACTGCACGTAGGCCGTTCATTCAAACGTTTAATGGCAAGCGCTCCGACTTTATCTTTGTGACTCATGTGCGAGGAAGGTGAATAAACCAAGGAGTCCAGCGATGAGACATCACATCACATACAATCTTGGGTAGCAGCCAGTGGAAAAAAACGTGTGCTGAGCATCAATCTCGGGGCGAATCACTGTTTTTCAGTAGCAGTAATCGATTTCCTCGTTGGCTAGAACAATGGCTGTTCTACAGGGGATGTAAACCTGTAAGAAAGAGAAGGGCGGGGGGGTGGGTGGGGGGGGTAGAAAAACAGGGAAACTAAGATGTGGATATAAACACCTCAGAGACAAAACGCTGCACTTCGGAACGCGCGGACATCGACGAGAACAGAAAAAGCGAAAGCTGAAACGGACGAACAAATAAAAAGAAAGAAAGGTTTAAAAACACATCGTGATGAAGTCGCATCTCATTATCTTCAGCTTAATGAACTATTAGGGTCATGGGGGGGGGGGGGGGCAGCGATGGATTGGCGCCCTGTCCTGGGTGTATCTGTCCAGCACCCGAAACATTCCCCCCCTGGATGGGCATGAGGAACCCCCCCCTCCTCCCCATGGATGGATGGGTGATGATCCAGGGTAGAACGTTTCGGGCGCTGGGCAGATACACCCATGACATAGCTCATGCACATCCAGGGGAGAACGTTTTAGGTGCTGCTAGATACACCCAGGACAGGGCACCAATCTATCACTGGGCAGACATACACTATGTGGGGCAATAGTGGTCGGCCAATTCACCTTGAATCCATGTTTTTGGACTGTGGACCCATGTTTCATGGAAACTCCCCCCAGATTGGGATTCAAACTTTGCCCCTATATAGACTGGCATGGTGGCTTAGTGGTCAGCATGTTCTCCTCTTAGAACTGGGAATGCAGGTTCGAATCCTCATCTGTGTGAAGTTTGCATGTTCTCCCCGTGTCTGCATGGCTTTCCTCCGGTTCTCCAGTTTCCTCCCACAGTCCAAAAACATGGATCAAGTCAATTGAGTTCTCCAAATTGCCCCATATAGAGTGTGTTTGTGTAAGTGAGTGTGTGTCCAGTGATATATTGGCACCCTGTTCTGGGTGTATCTGCCCAGCGCACGAAACGTTCTCCCCTGGATGGGCATGGGAACCCCCCCCCCCCCGCCCCCCGTGACCCTACTAGAGGATAAAGCGGGAGATAATGGATGGATGGATGGGGGTAGATCCAGGGTAGAACGTTTCGGGCGCTGGGCAGATACACCCATGACATAGCCCATGCACATCCAGGGGAGAACGTTTTAGGTGCTGCTAGATACACCCAGGACAGGGCACCAATCTATCACTGGGCAGATTCACACTATGTGGGGCAATAGTGGTCGGCCAATTCACCTTGAATCCATGTTTTTGGACTGTGGACCCATGTTTCATGGAAACTCCCCCCAGATTGGGATTCAAACTTTGCCCCTATATAGACTGGCATGGTGGCTTAGTGGTCAGCATGTTCTCCTCTTAGAACTGGGAATGCAGGTTCGAATCCTCATCTGTGTGAAGTTTGCATGTTCTCCCCGTGTCTGCATGGCTTTCCTCCGGTTCTCCAGTTTCCTCCCACAGTCCAAAAACATGGATCAAGTCAATTGAGTTCTCCAAATTGCCCCATATAGAGTGTGTTTGTGTAAGTGAGTGTGTGTCCAGTGATATATTGGCACCCTGTTCTGGGTGTATCTGCCCAGCGCACGAAACGTTCTCCCCTGGATGGGCATGGGAACCCCCCCCCCCCCCCCCCGCCCCCCGTGACCCTACTAGAGGATAAAGCGGGAGATAATGGATGGGGGTAGATCCAGGGTAGAACGTTTCGGGCGCTGGGCAGATACACCCATGACATAGCCCATGCACATCCAGGGGAGAACGTTTTAGGTGCTACTAGATACACCCAGGACAGGGCACCAATCTATCACTGGGCAGACACACACTATGTGGGGCAATAGTGGTCGGCCAATTCACCTTGAATCCATGTTTTTGGACTGTGGACCCATATTTCATGGAAACTCCCCCCAGATTGGGATTCAAACTTTGCCCCTATATAGACTGGCATGGTGGCTTAGTGGTCAGCATGTTCTCCTCTTAGAACTGGGAATGCAGGTTCGAATCCTCATCTGTGTGAAGTTTGCATGTTCTCCCCATGTCTGCATGGCTTTCCACCGGGTTCTCCAGTTTCCTTCCACAGTCATGGATTCAAGGTGAATTGGCTGCCCTAAATTGCCCCTATATAGGGGGGAGGGGGCTAGAAAACCTCTGCGCTAGAAAATGCACACACATTAACTTATAAATGATTTAAATTAATATAATAAAATTTATGGCGGCACGATGGCTTAGTGGTTGGCATGTTCTCCTCTCAGCGCTAGGGATTCCCGGTTTGAATCTCCATCTGGGTGGAGTTTCCATGTTCTCCCCGTGTCCGCGTGGGTTTCCTCTGGGTTCTCCGGTTTCCTCCCACAGTCCAAGAACATGGATCAAGTCAATTGAATTCTCCAAATTGCCCCATATAGAGTGTGTCTGTGTGAGTGAGTGTGTGTCCAGCGATGGATTGGCGCCCTGTCCTGGGTGTATCTTCCAAGTGCCCCAAACGTTCTCCCCTGGATGGGCATGGGGAACCCCCCACCGCGACCCTAATAGAGGATAAAGCGGAAGATAATAGATGGATGGGTGGGTTTATGTATATATATATATATATATATATATATATACACACACACACACACACACACATATATATATATATATACACACACACACACACACATATATTTATATGTATA
>JAFMOC010000314.1:75000-107500 GCA_019802505.1 Corydoras sp. C115 | reverse complement strand
AGGTCACTTGAATTCTCCAAATTGCACCATATAGAGTGTGTGTGTGTGTGTACACATAGGGGCAATTTACCTTCATTTGTGAAGCGCACGGCACCAACACTGCTATTATTTGCAAAGCCCATGCCCATTTAAAGGAGAACGTTTTGGCGCTGGGCAGATACACCCAGGATAGGCCGCCAATCCATCACTGGTCGCACACTCACACAGACCCAAACACTATATGGGGCAATTCATTTAGGGGCAACTTAGAGCAGCCAATTCACCTTGAATCCATGTTTTTGGACTGCGGAAGGAAACTGTAGAATCCGGAGAAAACCCATACGGACAGAACATATAAACTTCACCCAGACTGGGATTCGAACCTGGAGCCCCAGCGCATCTGCATTTTGTAAACAGCATTAATCGCGTCTCATTATCTTCCGCTTAATCCTCTACTAGGGTTGCGGGGGGGGGGGGGGTTACCTTGAAGCCGATTCACCTTGAAACCATGTTTTTGGACTGTGGGAGGAGACCAAAAACCCCAGAACCCAGAAAAAAACAGTGGGCAGTTACACCGAGGACAGGGCACCACTATATACTGTAGGGGCAATTTACATAGCGGCATTATAAGCAGCCGATTCACCTTGAATCCATGTTTTTGGACTGTGGGAGGAGACCAAAAACCCCAGAACCCAGAAAAAAACAGTGGGCAGTTACACCGAGGACAGGGCACCACTATATACTGTAGGGGCAATTTACATAGCGGCAATATAAGCAGCCGATTCACCTTGAATCCATATTTTTGGACTGTGGGGGGGGGGGGGGTTACCATGCCCATCCAGGGAAAGACATGGTGCCAATCCATTGCTGGGCACACTCACTCACACACTATATAGGGGAAAATTATATAGGGGCAATTTGTGCACTCAATTCACCTTGAATCCATGTTTTTGGACTGTGGGAGGAAACCGGAAACCCCAGAACCCAGAAAAAACAGTGGGCAGTTACACCCAGGACAGGGCACCACTATATACTGTAGGGGCAATTTACATAGCGGCAATATAAGCAGCCAATTCACCTTGAATCCATGTTTTTGGACTGTGGGAGAAAACCGGAAACCCCAGAACCCAGAAAAACCAGTGGGCAGTTACACCCAGGACAGGGCACCACTATATACACCGTAGGGGCAATTTACATAGCGGCATTATAAGCAGCCGATTCACCTTGAATCCATGTTCTTGGACTGTGGGAGGAAACCGGAAACCCCAGAACCCAGAAAAACCAGTGGGCAGTTACACCCAGGACAGGGCACCACTATATACTGTAGGGACAATTTACATAGCGGCAATATAAGCAGCCGATTCACCTTGAATCCATGTTTTTGGACTGTGGGAGGAAACCGGAAACCCCAGAACCCAGAAAAACCAGTGGGCAGTTACACCCAGGACAGGGCACCACTATATACCGTAGGGGCAATTTACATAGCGGCAATATAAGCAGCCGATTCACCTTGAATCCATGTTTTTGGACCGTGGGAGGAAACCGGAAACCCCAGAACCCAGAAAAACCAGTGGGCAGTTACACCCAGGACAGGGCACCACAATATACCGTAGGGGCAATTTACATAGCGGCATTATAAGCAGCCGATTCACCTTGAATCCATGTTCTTGGACTGTGGGAGGAAACCGGAAACCCCAGAACCCAGAAAAACCAGTGGGCAGTTACACCGAGGACAGGGCACCACTATATACTGTAGGGGCAATTTACATAGCGGCATTATAAGCAGCCGATTCACCTTGAATCCATGTTTTTGGACTGTGGGAGGAAACCGGAAACCCCAGAACCCAGAAAAACCAGTGGGCAGTTACACCCAGGACAGGGCACCACTATATACCGTAGGGGCAATTTACATAGCGGCAATATAAGCAGCCGATTCACCTTGAATCCATGTTTTTGGACTGTGGGAGGAAACCGGAAACCCCAGAACCCAGAAAAACCAGTGGGCAGTTACACCGAGGACAGGGCACCACTATATACTGTAGGGCAATTTACATAGCGGCAATATAAGCAGCCGATTCACCTTGAATCCATGTTTTTGGACTGTGGGAGGAAACCGGAAACCCCAGAACCCAGAAAAACCAGTGGGCAGTTACACCGAGAGGACAGGGCACCACTATATAACTGTAGGGGCAATTTACATAGCGGCATTATAAGCAGCCGATTCACCTTGAATCCATGTTTTTGGACTGTGGGAGGAAACCGGAAACCCCAGAACCCAGAAAAACCAGTGGGCAGTTACACCCAGGACAGGGCACCACTATATACCGTAGGGGCAATTTACATAGCGGCAATATAAGCAGCCGATTCACCTTGAATCCATGTTCTTGGACTGTGGGAGGAAACCGGAAACCCCAGAACCCAGAAAAACCAGTGGGCAGTTACACCCAGGACAGGGCATCACTATATACCGTAGGGGCAATTTACATAGCGGCAATATAAGCAGCCGATTCACCTCGAATCCATATTTTTTGACCGTGGAAGGAAGTATTGGATGATGTTATACATATTCAATAACATCGTTAACTTTAATAATGTAGTTGCAGCGTTCCGCGACATGCTACATACGTTTCCATGCAAAATTGGACTTTTAATTAAGAGTAAAAGCAGAAAATTGCAAGCACGGCACCCTGTATGGTAAAATCCTCGCCTCCTAATTATTTACCATATTCATAAGACGTGGACTTTCGGAAAAAGGAAAGAGTGCAAACAGGACTCCAGCTTAATAATTCATGTGTCTCCATTCAACCTGCTGCTGCTCCCTCCTTAATGAACCTGAGCTTGATGACATCAGAGCATCGCTGGCTGAATAACTAACGAATCCACCATCCCAACTATGTACCCTGCAGGATCTGCCTCTTTTAGTTCTGCTGCTCTAGTCAGTGATGCCGGAGTCACATTCTGCACTGTGTCAATTAATTACTTATTAATTAAACGCCGAGACCTTCATCCATGGCTCTGCTGACGAATACTGTATGGAACCTGACAAGGCGGTCCTGCAGGACGCCCCCTAATGGACTCACATATAGTTTTCCAGTTGTTAGTTTTTCCATTTGTTTAGTATCTGGACATGGCTGTTCTACACTGTTGTTGCTGCCGGCCGCTCAAGGAGGATGAGTCCCCCACTGAGTCTCGGTCCTCACAAGGTTTCTTCCTTAAATAACATCATAACAGGGAGTTTTTTCTTGCCACTGTCGCTTTGGCTCGCTCTTTGGGGGTTTAAAGGCTTTTCATTCTGTAAAGCTGCTTTGTGACGATGTACTGTTGTTAAAAGCGCGACATAAATAAATTACTTGAACTTGAACACAAAGAGATCATAATAAATAAAAAAAATCCCAGGTTTAAGTCTAACGAGTATTTAAATAAAAGTGAGGGCGGCGAGGTAAAACAAACTATTACATAGATGGGCGTGGTAGCTCAGGGTGTTGGGCTATTAATCTGAACATTGGGTCATTTATTGGACGCTTTTAACCAAAGCGACTTACAAGGTGAGCACAGGGTTCATCACAGCGCCCCCTGGAGCAATGAGGGTTAAGGGTCTCGCTCAAGGACTCACACTGGTAACTTCAGTGGACCTGGGATTAGAACCCACAACCTTCAGATTGATAGCCCAACACCCTGAAACCACTGAGCTACCACGCCCTCTTTGGTTGTGGGTTCTAATCCCAGGTCCCCTGAAGTTACCAGAGTGGGTCCTTGAGCAAGAACCTTAACCCACATTGCTGCAGGGATGTTGTGATGAACCCTGTATTCACCTTGAAAGTCGCTAAATGGTTAAATATAATGGATATGGTATATAAATGGTCATGTCCCAGCATGTCCTGACACGTTTAATGAATGCAGGACTCTTTGTCCCATCACATCTGGTGAATTGGAATCGTAACCGCCACCCGTTTCATAGGGAAACAAGGGTAGGGTGACAGGATGTTTCCCTTTGTGTGGGACAGTCCTGCAATTTTTTGGACTGTTGCGAGGAAACTGGAGAATCTTTGTTTAAAACATTTCCGAACATAGTGAAACAGAGGACCGAGGTCATCCGAATCATTGTATATTGCGAGTCACCGCACGGTCAGTTTTCTAGCTTGATGTCATTAGTATCCGACATTGCGGGCTGTGTTGTCTGTCATCGGGGAGAGGCGGGCAATGTTTGGGAGGTCAACCCAATCTGGAGACATCTTAAGCGTTTGCGCGCCGACCGTTACACAAACGCTGAATAAACCATTAGGTATATACTCCAGTTTCCTCCCACATGGGTGGCCAGGTGGCGTAGTGGTTGTCAAGTTATCCTCTCAGCGCTAGGGATTCCCGGGTTCGAATCCCCATCGTGGGTGAAGTTTGCATGTCTAGACTCGAGGTGTCCCGTTAGGGTTAATAGCCTATAGACTCGAAGGTTATCCGGTTTCCTCGAAAGCGCACGGCACCAAAAACATGCTCCAAGTCAATTGAGTTCTCCAATTGAATTGCCCCATACTAGAGTGTGTCTGTGTGGTGAGTGAGTGTCCTGCAATGGATTGGCGCCCTGTCCTGGGTGTATCTGCCCTGCTCGAAACGTTGCCTCCCTGGACAGGGAATGGGGAACCCCACCCACAACCCTAATAGAGGATAAAGCGGAAGATAATGAAGGTGAATTGGCTGCTGTAAATTGCCCCTATATAGACTGGCATGGAGGCTTGGTGGTCAGCATGTTCGCCTCTCAGCACTGGGCATTCAGGTTCGAATACCGATATTAGAGGAGTTTGCATGTTCTCCCTATGTAAGCAAGGTTTTTCACCATGTTCACCGGATTCAAACATGGATTCAAGGTGAATTGGCTGCTGTAAATTGCCCCTATATAGATTGGCATGGTGGTCAGCATGTTTGCCTCTCAGCACTGCGATTCCAGGTTCGAATCCTCATCTGTGTGAAGTTTGCATGTTCTCCCCGTGACCGCATGGTTTTCCACTGGGTTCTCCGCTTTCCTCCCACAGTCCAAAAACATGGATGCAAGGTGAATTGGCTGCTGTAAATTGCCCCTATATAGACTGACATGGTGGCTTAGTGGTCAGCATGTTCGCCTCTCAGCGCTGGGCATTCAGGTTTGAATACCGATATTAGAGGAGTTTGCATGTTCTCCCTATGTCCGCACAGTTTTTCACCATGTTCACCGGATTCAAACATGGATTCAAGGTGAATTGGCTACCCTAAATTGCCCCTATATAGACTGGCATGGTGGCTTAGTGGTCAGCATGTTCGCCTCTCAGCGCTGGGCATTCAGGTTCGAATACCGATATTAGAGCAGTTTGCATGTTCTCCCTATGTCCGCAAGGTTTTCCACCATGTTCACTGGATTCAAACATGGATTCAAGGTGAATTGGCTGCTCTAAATTGCCCCTATATAGACTGGCACGGTGGCTTAGTGGTCATCATGTTTGTCTCTCAGCGCTGGGCATTCAGGTTCGAATACCGATATTAGAGGAGTTTGCATGTTCTCCCTATGTCCGCACAGTTTTCAACCATGTTCACCGGATTCACACATGGATTCAAGGTGAATTGGCTGCTCTAAATTGCCCCTATATAGACTGGCATGGTGGCTTAGTGGTCAGCATGTTCGTCTCTCAGCGCTGGGCATTCAGGTTCGAATACCGATATTAGAGGAGTTTGCATGTTCTCCCTATGTCCGCACGGTGTTCCACTATTTTCACCGGATTCAAGGTGAATTGGCTACTCTAAATTGCCCCTATATAGACTGGCATGGTGGCTTGGTGGTCAGCATGTTCGCCTCTCAGCGCTGGGCATTCAGGTTCGAATACCGATATTAGAGTAGTTTGCATGTTCTCCCTATGTCCGCACGGTGTTCCACTATTTTCACCGGATTCAAGGTGAATTGGCTGCTGTAAATTGCCCCTATATGGACTGGCATGGTGGCTTGGTGGTCAGCATGTTCGCCTCTTAGCGCTGGGCATTCAGGTTCGAATACCGATATTAGAGTAGTTTGCATGTTCTCCCTATGTCCGCACGGTTTTCCACCATGTTCACCGGATTCAAACATGGATTCAAGGTGAATTGGCTGCTCTAAATTGCCCCTATATAGAGTGTGTGTCTGTGTGAGTGAGTGTGTGTCCAGTGATAGATTTGCACCCTGTCCTGGGTGCATCTGCCCAGCGCCCGAAACGTTCTCCCCTGGATGGGCATATGGAACCCCCCCCCCGCGACCCTAATAGAGAATAAAGTGAAATGGATGGAAACATAATACAAGTATGACGGGGTGGATCGAAAGTACAAAGCCGGCGTAAACCCCGAAACATTGAAGTAACCCAGCTGAAAACGAAACTTGTGTAAACGCACTTATCCACGTTACTTTCAGGGCTCATGTTCAAGGCGGCGGAGAGTCCCACAGGTCTGTGGGTATATATTCCCGGCATAAATATTCAACGCGAGCACCACCAGCTGCGATCGTGTGTTGCATCAACGATAGCGAAAAGGCCTAAGAACATCGTTACTGCTCATTCCAACCCATTAGGAACACCGGAAAAGTCTTTGAAAACCGCAGAACTAGTGTAAAAAGGCGAGCCGAGCGTAAGACTCGGGGAAGAATTTCACTTCACGTCTCTTGGCATCCCGCGAGCGCTTTGATTCTCGCCACCGAGTCGCTCTGACTCGAGGTAGGCAAGGTGTTTGCTTCCGGAGGAGATGCAGCAGAAATTCGGGATGCACTCCCGCGCCGAGATAAATCGCGTGCGGACGTGACGCGCCGGCTCGAGATGAGCTTTCCACTCTAGATGGCGGCCAATTTACATAGTGCCCGCCGCATCCACCCCGAAAGCCAAAAAAAAAAAAAAAAATCCCTTTTTTTTTTATTATTTCGCTGCAAATAAGTGAGCCACGGCGTTCGACGTGAACGGCAGACGTGAGGCCGCGTTTCCCAAAGTGCACCTGAGAAATGTGGGTTCCTCTCGTATATGGAAACGATGCTTAAACCCATCGCACCCGTCGCTTCGCGGCCGACGGGGCCTTCGGCTCGGTTCGGTGTACCATTAAAAGTACACATATCGAAAGCGTGCACGCAGCGGATTGCGCCGTGCGCGCCCTCCCAACGACAATACCCTTTTCCCGAAGGCGCCGTTCGATGAAAGGAACAGAAAGTGAATAAACATGTAACAGATTTAGAGGTTCGGGAAGAAATCATTGGACATCGGCGCCAGCCGCTCTGTTTACTTCTGCAGCGCGGGGTATTAAATACAACAGAATGCTGTATTCAGACGACGCAATATTATTCAGACTGGAGAACCAGCCGGTGACTGCAGGGAGCATATTAAAATCTAATCACTTAAACTCGCTGTCAGACACAGCGACGGAGGGGGAACGTAGCGGGGCACGCGCTCATCATTCTAATTCTGCTGTTCGACAACTGTGGGATGAACAATTTGGGGAAGGCCCGACTTCTTTTTCGATTTTTTTTTTAAATTCAGTATTACTTTAAACAGGGCGGCACGTTGGCTTAGTGGTTATCATGTTTCCTCCGGGTTCTCCGCTTTCCTCCCACAGTCCAAAAACATGGATCAAGTCAATTGAATTCTCCAAATTGCCCCATATAGAGTGTGTCTGTGAGTGAGTGTGTGTCCAGTGATAGATTGGTGTCCTGTCCTGGGTGTATCTGCCCAGCCCCGAAACGTTCTCCCCTGGATGGGCATGGAGAACCCCCTGCAACCCTAATAGAGAATAAAGCGGAAGATAATGGATGGATGGATGGAAATGTAAATTGGGCTGCACAGTGGCTTAGTGGTTGGCATGTTCTCCTCTCAGCACTAGGGATTCCGGTTCGAAACCCAATTTGAGTGGAGCTTCCATGTTCTCTCCGTTTCCGCGTGGGTTTCCTCCGGGTTCTCCGGTTTCCTCCCACAGTCCAAAAACATGGATCAAGTCAATTAAATTCTCCAAATTGCCCCATAGACAGTGTGTGTGTGTGAGTGAGTGTGTGTCCAGTGATGGATTGGCGCCCTGTCCTGGGTGTATCTGCCCACCGCCCGAAACGTTCTCCCCTGGATGGGCATGGGGAACCCCCCGTGACCCTAATAGAGGATAAAGTGGAAGATAATGGATGGATGGATGAAACCACTGCTTGTGGAGTGAATATTCTACGTTTGAAACTTTACAGTCACTACAGGGGTGGCATGGTGGCTTAGTGGTTGGCATGTTCTCCTCTCAGCGCTAGGGGTTCCCGGTTCGAATCCCCATCTGGGTGGAGATTCCATGTTCTCCCTATGTCTGCGTGGGTTTCCTCAGGGTTCTCCGGTTTCCTCCCACAGTCCAAAAACATGGATCAAGTCACTTAAATTCTCCAAATTGCCCCATAGAGAGTGTGTCTGAGTGAGTGAGTGTGTGTACAGTGATGGATTGGTGTCCTGTCCTGGGTGTATCTGCCCAGCGCCTGAAACGTTCTCCCCCAATGGACTGTCTCTCCCTGTGGCATGTGATGTCACAGCTTATAAAGGCTGCACATGGTCAGCAGGGGCATTCATTCATCTCCCTCTGCTTTCCTCCCACAGTCCAAAAACAAGGATTCAAGATGAATGGGCAGCTCTGAATGACCTAATCTAAATTGCCCCTATAGAGTCTGTATGTGTGTGCTGTGTGAGTGAGTGAGTGAGTGTGTGTGCTCAGTGAAAGATTGGCACCCAGGACAGGGCACACCAAATCAATCCATGGACACACCTACACTATATGGGGCAATTTAAAGCAGACAATTCACCTTGAATCCTTGTTTTTGAACTGTGGGAGGAAACTGGAGAATCCGGAGGAAACCCACATGGACACGGGAAGAACACGCACAGATCGGGATTCGAACGTTTCAGGATCTGGGCAAATACACCCAGGGGAGGGCACCAATCCATCATTTGGCACACACTCACTTACGCTCTAAAAGGGCAATTTGAATCAGACCATTCACCTTGAATCCATGTGATTCCAACATAGAAACTCTACCTAAATTGGGATTCGAACCTGGATCTTCAGTGCAGGGCAAATTCACCCAGGCCAGGGCGCCAAATCTTCACCGGGCACATCCATGCACATTATATAGGGACAATTTGAAGCAGCCAATTCACCTTGAATCCATTTTTGCCAAAAATGGATCTTCAGTGCAGGGCAAATTCACCCATGCCAGGGCGCCAATTCTTAGCCAGGCACACCCCTGCACATTATATAGTGGCAATTTGGAGCAGAGCGGCATGGTGGCTTAGTGGTTAGCATGTTCTCCTCTCAGCGTTAGGGATTCCCGGTTCGAATCCCCATCTGGGTGGAGTTCCCATGTTCTCCCAGTGTCTGCGTGGGTTTCCTCCGGGTTCTCCGGTTTCCTCCCACAGTCCAAAAACATGAATCAAGTTAATTGAATTCTCAAAATTGCCCCATATAGAGTGTGTCTGTGTGTGAGTGAGTGTGTGCCCAGCGATGGATTGGCGCCCTGTCCTGGGTCTATCTGCCCAGCGCCCGAGACGTTCTCCCCTGGATGGGCATGGGGAACCCCACCGCGACCCTAATAGAGGATAAATAATGAATGAATGAAATGAATTTGGAGCAGCCAATTCAGTTTGAGTCCCTGTTTTTGGACTGTGGGAGGAAACCGGAGAACCCTGAAAAACCCTACATGGACATGGGGAGAACATGTAAACCACCCAGATCAGGACTCGAACCTGGATCCACATACTGCTCAGTTGAAAGCCACATTTGGAACCATAACTTTGAGAATATTATGAAAACAGGTCATCATAAAAAAACGATGTCAGTAGAAATGTGCAGAACGTGCTGTTTTGGGATCCCCGTGCGATATGACGCAACACGCTGTCGTGTGCCGACACGTCCATTATGATCATCTGCATTCAGATCGTCCGTAACACGGTCAGTGATGTCGTGAGACGGATTCAGGTCTGTCATTAACGCCGATATCCGTCAAGAATAAACGATATTTGATATTATACGATATTTTATTATTTTATTATTACACTATATCAGCAGAAGGGCGGCACGGTGGCTTAGTGCTCAACACGTTCTCCTCTCAGCGCTAGGGATTCCCAGTTCGAATCCCAATCTGAGTGGAGTTTCCATGTTCTCCCCGTGTCCGCGTGGGTTTCCTACGGGTTCTCCGGTTTCCTCCCACAGTCCAAAAACATGGATCAAGTCAATTTATCCATCCATTGTCTTCCGCTTTATCCTCTATTACGGTCGGGGGGAAGGGGGGGTTCCCCCATGCCCATCCAGGGGAGAACGTTTCGGGCGCTGGGCAGATACACCCAGAACAGGGCGCCAATCCATCACTGGACACACTCTCACACACACACATACACAATCTATATGGGGCAATTTGGAGAACTCAGGATCAAGTCAATTGAATTCTCCAAATTGCCCCATATAGAGTGTGTGTGTGTGTGCCCAGTCATAGATTGGAGCCCTGTCCTGGGTGTATCTGCCCAGCGCCCAAAACGTTCTCCCCTGGATGGACATGGGGAACCCCCTAGAAGAGGACAAAGCAGAAGATAATGGCTGGATGGATATTCCTATTGGGCCGGCACGGTGGCTTAGTGCTTAGCATGTTCTCCTCTCATCTCTAGGGATTCCCGGTTCGAATCCCCATCTGGGTGGAGTTTCCATGTTCGCCCCGTGTCCGCGTGGGTTTCCTCCGGGTTCTCCGGTTTCCTCCCACAGTCCAAAAAATGGCTCAAGTCAATTGAGTTCTCCAAATTGCCCCATATAGAGTGTGTCTGTGTGAGTGAGTGTACAGTGATAGATTGGCGTCCTGTCCTGGGTGTATCTGCACAGTGCTGTCTTAGTGTTTGGCATGTTCTCCTCTCAGCGCTAGGGATTCCCGGTTCGAATCCCCATCTGGGTGGAGTTTCCATGTTCTCCCCGTGTCCACATGGGTATCCTCCCGGTTCTCCGGTTTCCTCCCACAGTCCAAAAACATGGATCAAGTCAATGGAGTTCTCCAAATTGCCCCATATAGAGTGTGTCTGTGTGAGCGAGTGTGTGCCCAGCGATGGATTGGTGTCCTGTTCTGGGTGTATCTGCCCAGCACCCGAAACGTTCTCCCCTGGATGGGCATGGGGAACCCCCCACCCCCCCCCCCCGCGACCCTAATAGAGGATAAAGCGGAAGATAATGGATGGATGGTTTATATCAGCAGACAAAAAGCATAAGAGCAGGTTAAATCCGAACTGTACTTTTTTACCTTCCTTCCCGTCTTATTGTAAGAATTAACAGAAACTAGTCCCTCGTGAGATAGCCGTAATGAGAACGCCGCTAAAGCCTAAAATAGACAGAGTGTGTCGAGTGAAAAAAAGATCAAGTGAGACAGAATTAGTTGCTGTGGGTTTTGCTACTTCATTAGGTTGAATATTGAGTCCGGATGTTTATAGAGCCAAATTTAGAATTAACTCAAGCGATGCGCAGACAAAGGCAAGGCATAATAGCTGCGAGGAAGCAACGTGCATTGTTGGATCAATATTATATCAGATTTGGGATAAAAACAGCAATTATCAATACTACAGTAAACAATAATTAAACACACACACACACACTCAGCCTGGCTTGCAATCTCCAAACACAATTCCAGCTCAGGCCTTTACAGCCCATGTTTTACATTTGGCATGTTCACCTCTCAGCCCTGGGGATCCAGGTTCGAATCCCAATCTGGGTGGAGTTTCCATGTTCTCCCCATGTCTGTGTGGGTTTCCTCCGGGTTCTCCGATTTCCTCCCACAGTCCAAAAACATGGATTCGAACATGACTGCCTTTTAATTGCCCCATATAAATAGTGTCTGTGTGAGTGAGTGTGTGCCCAGTGATAGATTGGCGCCCTGTCCTGGGTGTATCTGTCCAGCGCCCGAAACGTTCTCCCCTGGATGGGCATGGGGAACCCGTCTGCAACCCTATTCAAGGTTTAAGCAGAAGATAAGGAATGAATGAATATAAACAGGGAACCGATTCTTGCTCACAGACCCACACTGGTGACTTCAGTGGACGTGGGATATTTCGAATAAATCACAGAGAGGTCTGACTGCACGCCGCTATGAGTCAGGCCTATACAACACCACTTTTCCGTGATTCATTTACAATAACGCACGCCCTCTTGTGTCTCATTGCTTTATTGCGTGTCATTCAGGTCAGGGAATAATCTCTGTGTGGGGAGGAGAAGATGGCAAAGACATTATTTAATAAAGCAATAAGGTACAAGAGGGTTCAAAAGTCGAAAAACATGCATTCGAGGGGAATATGTATGTATGTATATATATTCATTCATTCATTATCTCCCGCTTTATCCTCTATTAGGGTCGGGGGGGTTCCCAATGCCCATCGAGGGGAGAACATTTCGGGCGCTGGGCAGATACACCCAGGACAGTGTAATCCATCGCTGGGCACACTCTCACACACACACACACACACTCTATATGGGGCAATTTGGATAACTCAATTGACTTGATCCATGTTTTTGGACTGTGGGAGGAAACCGGAGAACCCGGAGGAAACCCACGCGGACACGGGGAGAACATGGAAACTCCACCCAGATTGGGATTGGAACCGGGAATCCCCAGCGCTGAGAGGATTTTCATAGTCGAATCTGATTCGTCAGATTTTCCCTAGAGTCGACTGATAGTCGAATCAGTTAAAATTTCACCACAAGATGGCGCTATAAGCGTGGTTTTTAAAAAAATATTTTAAAAAAATATTTTACTTGTTTTTCTAGAGCACCGTAAATGGGATCCCCGTTCTGGACTTTTTTCTGGACATCATTTAAAAAAAAATTAACAGAAATTAGGATGATTTTATTTGACAAAAGGCTAAATATATAACGAAAACAAAGACATTTCATGTAAAAACTAATGCTTAGCAGCAGCCATGGGCGCCCCCATGTGGTCAAAATGGTACATTCGACTATGAGGTTCATAGTCGACTACGGTTCTCCGAATCGAATCGTCGAATCAGCGATTATTGCAGCTCACCCCTAATATATATATATAATATGTATGAATATCCTTTCATTCATTCATTATCTTCCGCTTTATCCTATATTAAAGTCGTGGGGGGGTTCTCCATGCCCATCCAGAGGAGAACGTTTCGGGCGCTGGGCAGATACACCCAGGACAGGACGCCAATCTATCACTGGGCATTCATATACATACATATATGAATATATGTATGTATGTATATGTATATACATATATGTATATATATATACTGTATACACACATACATACATACACACACACAAGCACACACACGTCGTGAAGATCAGACTAGTATAAAATCACCTCTTCTCCTTTAACGCAATGTTTTTTTTTATTCTGCCTGTAATCGACCGGCAACCAGTCCAGTGTTCTTACCCCCCCCCCCCCCACCCCTCCAATATCTACATCTATATTTATATCCATCTCTCCATGTATAAACATATGTATCTGATTCATCGGCATGTTTTTAATGTAATCAAGCCATCCAGCTGGCATCATTTGTTGTACTAAATCAACGGCATTATAATTCAGATCAGACACCGACAGGCAGACGGTTGTAATTTTCGAGTTTGTTATGTGAACGCGTTTCGCCTCGGTCTCCCGCTTTGCTTCGCGTGGCTCATTCAGCTGAATCCCGCCAGTTGAAGCATGCGATGCATCAGCCTCCACAACGCCTACAGATGGTAAATGAGAGTCTATTGTCACTCAGCGAGAAGAGAGTGGGGGAGCTGATGGGCCTATTAAAATTAGGCGGGAAAGAAAAAAAAAAAGAAGGGAAAAAAAAAAACAAGCGGACAGAGAAAGTTCGACGCCGCCTCACGCCGGCTTCAAAGTTTCGGCCCTTGAATAAATCACGGCATAACGCCGCGCGGTTATAAAAGGGACATCTTGTCAGTACCTGCCAACAGACAGAATGATTAATTCCCATCATAGTGAGGTACTCCGGCGACACATCGAAAGACGATCCGGCGTCTGACAGGAATTTTTTTCCCCCCCCCCGTGGGATTTGGTCCGTATTAGCCGAGCTTGTTAAACTATACTTTGCATTTAGCTGAAACCGCTGGGTGTCAGATTGTGGTGTTTGAATTAATAAAAAGTTGGGGGGAAAGAAAAAAGAGAATGCATAATTTTCGGGGGTGGAGAGAGGGCTTTAAGTGATGAAAGCTGTCTTAATACAGCTGAGAATTGCAGCCGAGATAAAAGTAGGGCTGCGGCTCGAGCAGAAGCCGTTTCGCTCGGATGCTCGTCAAGCGCGCGTGCATGGCGGCGGGGTCGAACATTTACTGCGCGGCTCCATGCCAAATTAATTCGGCATTAGAGCCGAAATGTTTATTTCCTAAGCTTACATATATAATCAGACAGCCTAAAGGCTTTTATCTCAGCCAGGTCAAATAAAAAAGTACTTAAAGCAAATCAGCATATTAAAGTCCTAGTTAGAAATCACTTCAGAGTGGAAAAAGGGTCTATAATGTATGCTTCGCCATGTGTTTCCTTTAGCATAATAGCTGGTAGGAAATATAAAGCTCGAAAAATTCGGTGAGTTTTTATTTTATATTATATCTGCTTAATTTAGCCCTATATATCTCATCACTTTAGCTTCTGTTTAATGCTCTACTAGGGTCGTGGGGGGGCGTGGGGGGGGGGTCAGGGGGAGGGTGGTGGAAGGAGGTTATCATGGCCTTCCTTGGAAGAACGTTTCAGGAGCTGGGCAAAAACACCCAGGACAGGAGTTCACACTGACACACATACACTATATAGGGGCAATTTCGAAAAGGACAATATAGAGCAGCCAATTTACCTTGAATCCATGTTTTTGGACTGTGGGAGGAAACCGGAGAACCCGGAGGAAAACCACATGGACATGGGGAGGACATGGAAACTCCACCCAGATTGGGATTCGAACCTGGATCTCCAGCGCTGAGAGGTGCTTAGTGCTTACCGCTATACTACAGAACCATGCCGTGGCTTTTCTTCCACTTTTGGCGAATTCCAATCTGGGTGGAGTTTCCGTGTTCTCGCCGTGTCTGTGTGGGTTCTCTCTGGGTTTCCTGGTTTCCTCCCATAGTCCAAAAAATATGGCTTCAAAGTGAATTGACTGCTTTAAATTGCCCCATATAGAGTGTGTGTGTGTGAGTGAGTGTGTGCCCAGTGATAGATTGGTGTCCTGTCCTTGGTGTATCTGTCCAGCGCCTGAAACGTTCTCCCCTGGATGGGCGTGGGGAACCCCATCATACACACACACACACACACACACACACACACACACATACATGTATGTGGTATGTGTGTGTGTATATACAGTATATATATATATATATATATATATATATATATATATATATATATATATATATATATATACACACACACACACACTGTATATACAGTATATATATATATACACTGTATATACAGTATATATATACATAGGTGGCACGGTGGCTTAGTGGTTTGGCATGTTCTCCTCTCAGCACTAGGGATTCCCGGTTCGAATCCCCATCTGGGTGGAGTTTCCATGTTCTCCCCGTGTCCGCGTGGGTTTCCTCCGGGTTCTCCGGTTTCCTCCCACAGTCCAAAAACATGGATCAAGTCAATTGAATTCTCCAAATTGCCCCATATAAAGTGTGTCTGTGTGAGTGAGTGTGTGTCCAGCGAAGGATTGGCGTCCTGTCCTGGGTGTATCTGCCCAGCGCCCGAGACGTTCTCCCCTGGATGGGCATGGGGAACCCCACTGCGACCCTAATAGAGGATAATGTGGGAGATAATGGATGGATGAATATATATACATATCTATATATGTAAAAACCTGTAAACAAATAGCAACCATTCTGTAAATGTGTCTGTATTACAACAAAACACACACACACACACACACACACACACACACACACACACACACACACACTTTGTTGTAATACAGACACATTTACAGAATGGTTTCCATTTGTTTACAGGTTTTTACGTATGCATAGAGTATACAACGCAATTCTGGACCTGCCCCAAAGTTATTAAAATCGTCTGCGTTTTCCATGCATATTAAAGATGATGAATTACGATGAGTAGACAGAGCACTGTAGACTTAATGGCATTCAAATCAGCTGCACTGAACTGCAGCTAAAACTGCCTTCTGCTGAACACTATTACTTTGTGAAAACAAGTAAAAAAAAAAAAAATAGCTCGAATGTTTCGAATGCCATTCTTATAGCTGAAACACTTAAACCCAGAGTACACGACTGTCCACAAGGAGGTTCGGATTCAGTGCATAACCTGAAATGGTGCGAGGAACAAAGGTCTTACGAGCAACCCGCACAGTCTGGCTGGCACAACGGATCAAAAGGGCATCACGGCATTCGGAAGCACCGCGCAATACCCTCTGGTCTACGCCTGGTTGGTCGGGGGTTCATTTCATATCATATCATATCATATCATGCCGATGACCCAAAACATAGTCCTGGGTTATGTTAGAACTGCCTTAGAGGACAAGAACAATGCAGTAGGCTTCAAAGAATATGTCTACAGGCTCCAGGCAAAACCCCTGTTTGGTTTGGTGGAGATGAAATGGACAGGTGGGTGAAAGCAAAGTGCAGCACATTTGGGGGAACTTTTGCAAACAATGTTGAGGGGATAAAAAAAAAAAAAAAACATTAGTGCAATGTTTGAATTCCAATCTAAGGAGAATGTCTCTATAGTACTCAGCTGTAAGATCTGAAAAAAGTGGAACGTCAAGTTCCAAATCGAGATTAAGACGCATCTCATCTCATTATTCATCCATCCATCCATTATCTTCCGCTTTATCCTCTATTAGGGTCGGGGGGGGGGAACGTCTCAGGCGTCATCCAGGGGAGAACGTCTCGGGCGCCGGGCAGATACACCCAGGACAGGGTGCCTATCTATCGCTGGGCACACACTCACTCACACACACACACTCTATATGGGGCAATTTGGAGAATTCAATTGACTTGAGCCATTTTTTTGGACTGTGGGAGGAAACCGGAGAACCCGGAGGAAACCCACGCGGACATGGGGAGAACATGGAAACTCCACCCAGATTGTGATTCGAACCGGGAATCCCTAGTGCTGAGAGGAGAACATGCCAAACACTAAGACACCGTGCCGCCCCTCATCACATTATGTTATGCTTAACTCTCTTATAGGGACTAGGGTTGGGGGGGGGGGGGGGGGGGGGGAGGTGAGAACGTTTCAGGTGCTGGGCAGATACACCAAGGACAGCGTGCCAACCAATGGGTACACACTCACTATTGCACCACATAGGGGCAATAGAGAGAGGAGTCATTTACAGCAGCTAATTAAACTCGAATCCATGTTTTTAGACTGTGGGAGGCACCCGGAGAACCCCACACAGACACGGGGAGAACATGGAAACTCCACCCAGATTGGGATTCGGACCTGGATCCCCAGCGCTGAGAGGAGAACATGCTAATCACTAAGCCACCATGCCGCATCTACTCCTAATTCATTGAAAATATATTTTTCACTGATCCTCCACTAGGGGAGTTCCATGCCACCACTTACTCTACTTACTGCTACTCCTAATTAGTATTTCTACCCAACCCCCACTTTCGTTTACTCTACGTTCTTTTACTCTACGTTCTACAGTCGTATTAACAAATTATAAATTCTCCAGCAGGGGGTTGCTGCCCGGCCGCTCAAGGAGGATGAGTCCCCCACTGAGCCTTGGCTTCCATCCATCCATTATCTTCTGCATTATCCTATATTAGGGTTGTGGGGGAGGTTCCCCATGCCCATACAGGAGAGAACATTTCGGGCACTGGGCAGATACACCCAGGACAGGGCGCCAATCCATCACTGGACACTCACTCCCTAACACACACACACACTCTATATGGGGCAATTTGGAGAACTCAATTGACTTGATCCATGTTTTTGGACTGTGGGAGGAAACCGAAGAACCCGGAGGAAACCCACGCGGACACGGGGAGAACATGGAAACTCCACCCAGATTGGGATTCGGACCTGGATCCCCAGCGCTGAGAGGAGAACATGCTAATCACTAAGCCACCATGCCGCATCTACTCCTAATTCATTGAAAACATTTTTCACTGATCCTCCACTAGGGGGGTTCCATGCCGCCACTTACTCTACTTACTACTACTCCTAATTAGTATTTCTGCCCAACCCACACTTTCGTTTACTCTACGTTCTTTTACTCTACGTTCTTTTACTCTACGTTCTTTTACTCGACGTTCTACAGTTGTATTAACAAATTATAAATTCTCCGGATGAGTCCCCCACTGAGCCTTGGTCCTCCCAAGGCTTCCATCCATCCATCCATCCATTATCTTCCGCTTTATCCTATATTAGGGTTGTGGGGGGGGTGGGGGGTTCCCCATGCCCATACAGGGGAGAACGTTTCGGGCGCTGGGCAGATACACCCAGGACAGGGTGCCAATCTATCACTGGACACTCACTCACTCACACAGACACACACTTGAGAACTCAATTGACTTGATCCATGTTTTTGGACTGTGGGAGGAAACCAAAGAACCCGGAGGAAACCCACGCGGACACGGGGAGAACATGGAAACTCCACCCAGATGGGGATTCGAACCCCTAGCTCTTGAGAGGTGAACGTGCCAACCACTAAGCCACCGTGCCGCCCTCCCAAGGTTTCTTCCTTACAATAACAACATAGTGGGGAGTTTTTCCTTGCCGCCGTTGCTTCAGTTTGCTCTTTGGAGGTTTAAAGGCTTATAAAGCTGCCTTCTGACCATGTACAACTGTAAAAATAAATGCTATAGGAATAAATTACCTGAACTTACTTAAAAAAGCGAATAGTCCAAGATGCGACGCAAACGTATAAAATTCCCGTTTAAGACTGATGGTTACTGTGTTACCGATGGTGCAGCCACCCCACGGAACAAATATTCCCAGCCGGGGAATTCTCCATCTCTGTTCGAGAGCTTAAATAGAAATTATACGGCGGGATCCGATGGCACATTAGCGCACTCGCCGTCTGGAGGTGGATTATTTCGAGCGCGCAGTAGAAATCAATACACACCGAGCATCTTTGTCTATTGTGGGACTATCGTGTTTAAGCAGAAATGCCACGACGGTAATCCCTCCTGGTCATGTAATACATGAAAAAACCCTGTAGCAATACTAATGACCACAGGACCGCTCGATTCCGACGCTCCTCTCCTTGGATTGGCTGCACATGGGGACTCGAGAGCCCTCGAATGGAAAGAACCGGCCCCCAACCTTGGTGTATTAATGGACACAGATCTGTTTTAGTCGTCATGTTAAAGAAATTACGAGATCAGCATTTCTAATATTTATATTTTATATTCTATATTTATATTTATTGTATACCAGTTTTTTTATATATAGTGTATATATATATATATATTCGTAAATTTATTTTCTATTCTGTATATACATACATTTATTATAGATTATATGTATAGTTAAAATATTCTATAATATATTTATATTTGTAGTTGTATATTATATATTACATATATTCATAGTGGGTGGCTTAGTTGTTTAGCACGTTCTCCTCTCAGCACTAGGGATTTCCCGGTTCGAATCCCCATCTGGGTGGAGTTTCCATGTACTCCCCGTGTCCGTGTGGGTTTCCTCCGGGTTCTCCGGTTTCCTCCCACAGTCCAAAAAACATGGATCAAGTCAAATGAGTTCTCCAAATTGCCCCATATACAGTGCGTCTGTGTGAGTGAGAGTGTGCCCAGTGATGGATTGGCGTCCTGTCCTGGGTGTATCTGCCCAGCGCCTGAAACGTTCTCCCCTGGATGGACATGGGGAACCCCCCCGCAACCCTAATAGAGGATAAAGCGGAAGATAATGGATGGATGGATGAACAGCCGAAAAGACTTGGCGCTGAGCCGTGGAGTTTGCATGTTCTCCCCGTGTCCGTGTAGGTTTCCTCCGGGTTCTCCGGTTTCCTCCCACAGTCCAAAAACATGGATCAAGTCAATTGAGTTCTCCAAATTGCCCCATATAGAGTGTGTCTGTGTGAGTGAGTGTGTGCCCAGCGATGGATTGGCGTCCTGTCCTGGGTGTATCTGCCCAGCACCCGAAACGTTCTCCCCTGGATGGGCATGGGGAACCCCACCGCAACCCTAATAGAGGATAAAGCGGAAGATAATGGATGGATGGATGAACAGCGAAAAGACTTGGCGCTGAGCCTTGAAGTTTGCATGTTCTCCCCGTGTCCGTGTGGGTTTCCTCCGGGTTCTCCGATTTCCTCCCACAGTCCAAAAACTTGGATCAAGTCAATTGAATTCTTCAAGATGGATGGATGAACAGCCGAAAAGTCTTGGCGCTGAGCCGCGGCGTGGGGAGAACCACCTCCGCAGAACAGGTGTCATGTGACGATAGCTCTGTGATCGGCGAGGTAGCGATCATATGATTCTGAAGGTTCTAAGAGTTGAGTTAAGCCTATAGGACCGCTAATGTTAGAACACAATCACAAAGAACTCCATTTAACCGTTACCAAGGTGATCCAATAGAGGCTATAAATAGACGTCTGAATTAAAAGCCCCCGTCATCCCGGAAGGGACGCGCGTCACAAACGAGACAGGATGCAGTGTGGGCGGGACACATCAGAACGTCCGTCCTTTTGAAGGGACATGTGTTTATTCCTAACATATATATAAGCAACATACCACAAAGGGACCTACCCCAATTACCCCCAGTGACCCTAATTATTAAGTTACCCTCTTATAACCCTTACTTATACTTACAGATTAAACAAAACTATATATATCTATAATAAAAATAATAAAGAATAATGGAAATGTGGTGGGGGCGGCATGGTGGTTTAGTGATTGGCATGTTCTCCTCTCAGCGCTAGGGATTCCCGGTTCGAATCCCAATCTGGATGGAGTTTCCATGTTCTCCCCGTGTCCGTGTGGGTTTCCTCTCTGGTTTCATCCCACAGTCCCAATGAGTTACCCCTATCTAAATTGCCCCTATAATAGTGTGTCTGCCCAGGCCCAAAACGTTCTCCCCTTGGATGGGCATAGGGAACCCCCCCATGACACCCCCGCCCTTGTAAAGGATTAGCAGATGATAATGAGATGAGATAAATTGCCCCTATATAATGCATGTCTTAGTCTGTGCGCCAGTGATGGATAGGTGTCCTGTCCTGGGTGTATCTGCCCAGCGCCTGAAATGTTCTCCCCTTGGATGGGCATGGAGAACCCCCCCATGACACCCCCGCCTCTTGTAAAGGATTAGCAGATGATAATGAGATGAGATAAATTGCCCCTATATAATGCATGTCTTAGTCTGTGCGCCAGTGATGGATAGGTGTCCTGTCCTGGGTGTATCTGCCCAGCGCCTGAAACGTTCTCCCCTTGGATGGGCATGGAGAACCCCCCCCATGACACCACCGCCACTAGTAGAGGATTAGCAGAATATAATAAGATGAGATAAATTGCCCCTATATAGTGCATGTATGTATGTGTGTCTTCGTCTGTGCGCCAGTGATGGATAGGTGTCCTGTCCTGGGTGTATCTGCCCAGCGCCTGAAATGTTCTCCCCTGGATGGACATGGGGAACCCCCCTGTGACCCCATCGTAGAGGTTTAGCAGAAGATAATGAGACGAGATAAATTGCCCCCATCTAGAATATGTATGTGTGTCTGAGTCTGTGTGCCAGTGATGGATAGGTGTCCTGTCCTGGGTGTATCTGCCCAGCGCTTGAAACATTCTCCCCTGGATGGGCATGGAGAACCCCCCCCCCCCCCATGACCCCACCATAGATAATGAGATGAGATAAATTGCCCCATATAGTGTTTGTATGTGTGTCTGCGTGAGTGTGCCCAGTGATGTATTGGCACCCTGTCCTGGGTGTATCTGCCCACCTTGATAGTCATGGGGAACCCCACCATGACACCCCCGCCCCTTGTAAAGGATTAGCAGATGATAATGAGATGAGATAAATTGCCCCCATATAGTGCATGTATGTATGTGTGTCTTCGTCTGTGCGCCAGCGATGGGTAGGCACCCTGCCCTGGTTGTATCTGCCCAGGGCCCAAAACATTCTCCCCTTGGATGGGCATGGGGAACCCCCCCATGACACCCCCGCCCCATGACCCCACTGCCCCTAGTAGAGGATTAGCAGACGATAATGAGACGAGATAAATATAAAATCTTACAAAATGTACGACATTTCTATAAACACACAGCTGCAGAGCCATGCATTGACCGGGTCAATGTCACGACCTCCAGCAGGGGTGCTCAATACGTCGATCGTGATGGAGTTTTGAGAAAGAAAATCACGTATCAGCGCTTTTTTTTTTTTACAGCATAGCATCGGAAGCACTTATACACACACACGCACGCATTTTAACACACAATGTGATTCATTCTGAATCGCGATCTCTGCAAGCGAGCAGTCTGACCCCCCCCCCCCGTCTCTCTCGCTGTTCCCAAATCCGGCCCGTGGCCACGCCCCCGTGCTTAAATCCGAAGCGCTGCCTCGCGAATCATCTACATTAGATTTACATTACATTACATTTACTTCCGGGAAGTACTTCGCTCCAAAAGAACTAAAATACTAGGGCTGTATTCAACTAAAGATTTTCATAGTCGAATCTCATTCGTCAGATTCTCCCTATAGTCGACTAATAGTCGAATCAGTTAAAATTTCCCCACAAGATGGCGCTACGGGCGTAGTTTTTGAAAAAAAAAAATAATTTTTTTTATATTTTACTTGTTTTTCTAACAAAAGAAAACCTTTTTTTTTTTAGAAATTAGGATGATTTTATTTGACAAAAGGCTATATATATATAACGAAAACAAAGACATTTCATGTAAAAACTAATGCTTAGCAGCAGCCATGGGCGCCCCCATGTGGTCAAAATGGTACATTCGACTATGAGGTTCATAGTCGACTACGGTTCTCCGAATCGAATCGTCGAATCAGCGAATATTGCAGCTCACCCCTATAAAATACCTCTTTCATTTAGAGTGGGGGGGGGGGGGATGAATATTTTTTGGCAATGTCAAACTCAAAATGCCTTTGCTTAATTTGCAGGTAGCCATTGCACTTCCATTGTGTTCGGTCGTTGGGGTTTAAACTAAAACCAAGTTTTCTCCATGATATCTGCTGCAATTTCTGTGAAAATGGCAATCTGAAGCCGTCTTCTCTATGCTGATTCGATTCATCCATCTATCCATTATCTTCCTCTTTATCCTCCATTAGGGTTGCGGGAGAGCGTCTCAGGCGCTGGGCAGATACACCCAGGACACTCACACACTATATGGGGCAATTTTGAGAAATCAATTGACTTGATCCATGTTTTTGGACTGTGGGAGGAAACCGGAGAACCCGGAGGAAACCCACGCGGACACGGGGAGAACATGGAAACTCCACCCAGATGGGGATTCGAACCGGGAATCCCTAGCGCTGAGAGGAGAACATGCCAAACCACTAAGCCAACGTGCCGCCCCAATACTAACATGGTGTGTAAACAGGTTTCAATATAAAAGTAGGGCTGTATTCAACTACAAATTTTCGTAGTCGAATCTGATTCGTCAGATTTTCCCTATAGTCGACTGATAGTCGAATCAGTTAAAATTTCACCACAAGATGGCGCTATAAGCATAGTTTTTAAAAAATATATATTTTTTTAATATGTTTTACTTGTTTTTCTAACAAAAGAAAAACTAATTTTTTTTTCTAGAAATTAGGATGATTTTATTTGACAAAATTATATATATATAACGAAAACAAAGACATTTCATGTAAAAACTAATGCTTAGCAGCAGCCATGGGCGCCCCCATGTGGTCAAAATGGTACATTCGACTATGAGGTTCATAGTCGACTACGGTTCTCCGAATCGAATCGGCGAATATTGCAGCTCACCCCTAATATAAAAGCCTAAAAAAATTATTAACCCCGGTAGATCTCGATGACCTGTCCAATGGAGAATTGATCTCTGGCCAGAAAAGTGTGGACACCCCTGACCTACAGTAACGGATGCGAAGTCATTCTGACCGAGCGAAGCTAGAAAAGCACATATGGCGTCGGTTTATAGCAGCTTGCAAAATCCACTTTACGACAACAAGGAACTATTAAGATGGAACCATAACAAAAAAGCAGATTACACACAGCACCGAGTGTGTTACGGGGATGGCACCACGTCAATAGTAAATAATTACGTGAATAATGTCGGAACAGGTGCGCAGAACACTTAGACGTGCGTGTTTACAAATCAGGCCGATACCATCGGCTCGTTAGCCGTCTAGCCGATGCGGCGCAACGTGGCGCTGGCTTTCTGAACGCCTCTGATTTTGGCTGCAGACGGCTTTGCAAACATGAAAAACGGGCTTAATGCCAAAGCAGCAGATGAGTCACGGCTGCGGAGCTGCTCGAGTCGTGCCGGAGGCGCGCGCTAATCTGTTAGATGGGCGCCGAAATGAAAATTAACAGATAATGCCAATATCCCTTACAGCAGTTCAGTTCGGAGTCGCGGAGAACCTTGCTCTAGATTGGGGCTCCTGCTGAATACACTAACTTACTTTTGCCTGATTGCAGAAATAAATCTCTAGCTTCTCCACTCGCATTTTGAGACGATTTTCGGACCATCACCAAAGGAGCACCTGTGATGTCACGGTGTCCACTCTACATCTGCATCTGTTTGATCGACCAATCAAGTTTGTCCTTATTTGAAAATCAAATAAAAAAAAAATCTAATCAAAAACCTGATCAAGGTCAATTGGATTTTCCAAATTGCACCATATAGAGTGTGTCTGTGTGAGTGAGTGTGTGCCCAGAGATAGATTGGCGTCCTGTCCTGGGTGTATCTGCCAAGCGCCCAAGATGTTCTCCCCTGGATGGGCATGGGGAACCCCACCGCAACCCTAATAGAGGATAAAGGAGATATATATATATAGGGTGGCTTAGTGGGGCGGCACGCCTCTCAGCGCTAGGGATTCCCGGTTCGAAACCCAATCTGTGTGGAGTTTCCATGTTCTCCCCGTGTCCACTTGGGTTTCCTCCGGTTTCCTCCCACAGTCCAAAAACATGGATCAAGGTCGATTGAATTTTCTAAATTGCCCCATATAGAGTGTGTTTTTGTGAGTGAGCGTGTGCCCAGTGATAGATCGGTGCCCTGTCCTGGGTCTATCTGCCCTAACACGATCTCCCCTGGATGGACATGGGGAACCAAGCCCAGCCCCTAATCTGTTAGATGGGCGCCGAAATGAAAATTAACAGATAATGCCAATATCCCTTACAGCAGTTCAGTTCGGAGTCGCGGAGAACCTTGCTCTAGATTGGGGCTTCTGCTGAATACACTAACTTACTTTTGCCTGATTGCAGAAATAACTCTCTAGCTTCTCCACTCGCATTTTGAGACGATTTTCGGACCATCACCAAAGGAGCACCTGTGATGTCACGGTGTCCACTCTACATCCGCATCTGTTTGATCGACCAATCAAGTTTGTCCTTATTTGAAAATTAAATTTAAAAAAATCTAATCAAAATCTTGATCAAGGTCAATAGGATTTTCCAAATTGCCCCATATAGAGTATGTCTGTGTGAGTGAGTGTGTGTCCAGAGATATATTGGCGTCCTGTCCTGGGTGTATCTGCCAAGCACCCAAAACTTTCACCCCTAGATGGGCATGGGGAACCCCCCCGCGACCCTAATAGAGGATAAAGCAGGAGATGATGGATGGATGGATATATATATATATATATATGAGGCGGCTTAGTGGGGTGGCACGGTGGCATGTTCTCCTCTCAGCTCTAGGAATTCCCGGTTCGAATCCCAATCTGGGTGGAGTTTCCATGTTCTCCTCGCGTCCGCGTGGGTTTCCTCCGGGTTCTCCGGTTTCCTCCCACAGTCCAAAAACATGGATCAAGTCAATTGAATTCTCCACGTTGCTCCATATAGAGTGTGTCTGTGTGAGTGAGTGTGTGCCCAGTGATAGATTGGCGCCCTGTCCTGGGTGTATCTTCCCAGTGCCTAAAACGTTCTCCCCTGGATGGGCATGAGGAACATCCCCCCATCCCCACCCCCAGCAACCCTAGTACAGGAAGATAATGGAATGTTGTGTAAATATAAATTTACACTCCACACTTTTATTTAATTTAATTTAATCAGCTGCACTTTACACGATAATGTGTTTATTAGTAATAAAACCTTTTCCTCTTTAAATTTGCCTCATTGCTCAGCCCTTAACTAAAAACACAGCACACAGTAAAACATCATCGCTGAGGGTGGGAGTGGGGTCCGTGGTGGTAGCCGTGGTGGTCGTCCCTTATTTGTGAAACATGGCAACCCTCCTCAGAAGGCAAACCGATAGGTGCGCTAATCACCTGCTCAGAACTCGAAACGGAACGAAACTGGAAATTCATGCCCGGCTCCATCAGATCGATCCGATCCGAGATGGAGGCAACGACTTGCTAAAGATAACCGGAAAGCAAACCAAGTAGAACTACGCAGTTCGTGACTTGTAGCTCTATTGCACCACAGGATCTCTGACTGTTATGTAAGAAAAGTGCTGCAGAAGTTGCAGCGTTGAAATAGATTCTCAAACCGGAGTGAAAAAGTTCAGGAAACTACGGCCGGGCAACAGAACGTGTCCCAGTTTCCAAAAGCGATGTGGAAAATAATCCCTGCTCCCAAAAATAATGTAATAATGTTGCACTAGTCAGTTCCAGGGCGGCACGGTGGCACGTTCTCCTCTCAGCGTTAAGGATTCCCGGTTCGAATCCCAATCTGGGTGGAGTTTCCATGTTCTCCCCGTGTCCGTGTGGGTATCCTCCGGGTTCTCCGGTTTCCTCCCACAGTCCAAAAACATGGATCAAGGTCAATTGAATGCTCCAAATTGCCCCATATAGAGTGTGTCTGTGTGTGTGTGTCCAGTGATAGATTGGCGCCCTGTCCTGGGTGTATCTGCCCAGCAACTGAAACGTTCTATTATATAAGAAAAGTGCTGCAGGGGTTGCTGCATTGTCTCCAGTTTCCTCCCACAGTCCAAAAACATGGATCAAGGTCAATTGAATGCTCCAAATTGCCCCATATAGAGTGTGTCTGTGTGTGTGTGTGCCCAGTGATAGATTGGCGCCCTGTCCTGGGTGTATCTGCCCAGCACCTGAAACGTTCTATTATATAAGAAAAAAGAGGTTGCTGCATAGTCTCCAGTTTCCTCCCACAGTCCAAAAACATGGATCAAGGTCAACTGAATGCTCCAAATTGCCCCATATGGAGTGTGTTTGTGTAAGTGAGTGTGCCCAGTGATAGATTGACGCCCTGTCCTGGGTGTATCTGCCCAGCACCTGAAACGTTCTCTGACTATTATATAAGGATCAAGGTCAATTGAAGGTCAATTGAATTCTCCAAATTGCCCCATATAGAGTGTGTTTGTGTGAGTGAGTGAGTGAGTGAGTGAGTGTGTCCCCAGTGATTGGCGCCTCGTCCTGGGTGTATCTGCCCAGCACCTGAAACGTTCTCTGACTATTAATCTGGGAGGCGTTCCCCCTCCCCCCCCCCCCCGTGTTCGCCACGTGTCCGTGTGGGTTTCCTCCGGGTTCTCTGGTTTCCTCCCACAGTCCAAAAACATGGATCAAGTCAATTGAATCTTCCAAATTTGCCCCATATAGAGTGTGTGAAACGTTCTCTGACTATTATATAAGAAAAGTGCTGTAGAAGTTGCTGCATAGTCTCTAGCATGAAGGAAAAAGTTCAGACTACGGCCGGGCAAAAGAAAAAATGTGTCCCAGATTCCGAAAGGGATGTGGAAAATAATCCCTGAAATATGTTGCACTAGTCAGTTCCAACACGGTGCCATTGGCCGTGTGGTAGAGTACGGAACCAAAAGATTTGTCTTTGGTACTGTGACAGCGAGACAAGTTGACATCTAAAGCATTAATAATCCTAAATAATTAATAAAAAAGAATGATGTTGAGTATAAAGGTGGTGGCTCACAAATTAGTATCTCATTATCTTCCACTTAACCCCATTAAGTTGAAGATAATGAGATACTAATTTGTGACCCATCACCTTTATACTCAACAAGGGGGGGGGGGGGTTCTCCATGCCCATCCAGGTGAGAACATTTCAGGCGCTGGGCAGATACACCCAGGACAGGGCGCCAATCCATCACTGGGCACACACTCGCTAGGGGCAATTTAGAGCAGCCAGTTCACCTTGAATCCATGTTTTTGAACTGTAAAAGGACACTGGAGAAGCCAGAGAATGGTCACGGGGCGGGGGACGAGGGGTTGTTCCCCATGCCCATCCAGCGGAGAACGTTTCAGGCGCTGGGCAGATACACCCAGGACAGGGCGCCAATCCATCACTGGGCACACACTCATTAGGGGCAATTTAGAGCAGCCAATTCACCTTGAATCCATGATTTTGAACTGTAAAAGGACACTGGAGAAGCCAGAGAATGGTCACGGAGCGGGGGGGGGGGGGGTGTTGTTCCCCATGCCCATCCAGCGGAGAACGTTTCAGGCGCTGGGCAGATACACCCAGGACAGGGCGCCAATCCATCACTGGGCACACACTCGCTAGGGGCAATTTAGAGCAGCCAATTCACCTTGAATCCATGATTTTGAACTGTAACAGGACACCGGAGAAGCCGGAGAGACCCACATGGACACAGGAAGAACATACCAACGCCACCCGCATTCTCATTATCTTTTGCTTAATAGTCTATAAGTGTCATGGGGCGGGGGCGAGGGGTTGTTCCCCATGCCCATCCAGCGGAGAACGTTTCAGGTGCTGGGCAAATACACCCAGGACAGGGTGCTAATCCATTACTCGGCACACACTCACTGGGGCAACTTGGAGCAGTCAATTCACCTTGAATCCATGTTTTTGAACTGTAAGAGGACACTGGAGAAGCCGGAGAAACCCACACGGACACAGGGAGAACATACAAATGCTACCAGGATTCGCATTAATATTCCGCTTAATCCTGCACAAGAGTCGGGGGGTTCTCCATGCCCATCCAGGGGAGAACGTTTTGGATGCTGGGCAGATACACCCAGGACAGGGTGCCAATCCATCACTGGGCACACACTCACTGGGGCAACTTAGAGCAGCCAATTCACCTTGAATCCGTTTTTGAACTGTTAGAGGACACCAGATAAGCCAGAGAAAACCCACACGGACGCAGGGAGAACATACAAATGCTAGCTCGCTGGGGGGGAGGGGGGGGGGTGTCACGGGTTCCTCATGCCCATTCAGGGAAGAATGTCTGTCCCTCACACAGACACACACATCATTTAGAGGTTATTCAGATAGGGGCAAATTGGAGCAGCCAATTCACCTTGAATCCTTAATTTTGGACTGTGGACGGAAAGCCGAGTACCCGGCGGAAACCCACGCGGACAGAATATGGGAGAACATGGTAACTCCACCCAGATTGGGATTCGAAGCTGGATCCCCAGCGCTGAAAGGAGAACATGGGGCTCTAGCACTAGGGATTCCCGGTTCGAATCCCAATCTGGGTGGAGTTTCCATGTCCTCCCCGTGTCCGCGTGGGTTTCCTCCGGGTTCTCCGGTTTCCTCCCACAGTCCAAAAACATGGATCCAGGTCAATTGAATGCTCAAAATTGCCCCATATAGAGTGTGTCTGTGTGAGTGTGTGTCCAGTGATAGATTGGCGCCCTGTCCTGGGTGTATCTGCCCAGCGCCCGAAACGTTCTCCCCTGGATGGGCATGGGGAACCCCCCCCCGCGACCCTAATAGAGGTTAAAGTGGATGATAATGGATGGATGGATGGATGTTCTCCAGTGTATCTTTTAATGTTACATCATTCCAATGGCTGGCAGATCTGTAGCAAACTGTCAAAATGGCCAAACTCAAACTGCCCAGTTTGACAATTCATGCAGCGAGAACACAACAGCGTCGGAACCAGCGGGGAATAGATGTTCTTGTTTCAGTCGAGGGTCCGGCCATACGAGCAGACAGAGGCTGCGGAGAAAAACTAAACGGTGTGTGCAACAGAAAGACCATAAATAAATATATTACAAGAAAAAAACATGTGGGTATCTTGAAAAACCTAGGGGTGAGCTGCAATATTCGCTGATTCGACGATTCGATTCGGAGAACCGTAGTCGACTATGAACCTCATAGTCGAATGTACCATTGTGACCACATGGGGGCGCCCAACAAAATGTCTTTGTTTTCGTTATATATATAGCTTTTTGTCAAATCAAACTCATTGATCTGAGTGTTTTAGGTTTTTCCTTTGAAGTGGAAAAAAGTCCAGATCGGGGATCCCATTTACGGTGCTCTAGAAAAACAAGTAAAATATAAAAAATATATATTTTTTAAAAACCACGCTTATAGCGCCATCTTGTGGTGAAATTTTAACTGATTCGACTAGTCGACTATAGGGAAAATCTGACGAATCAGATTCGACTATGAAAATCCTTAGTTGAAGACACCCCTAGAAAAACCCTTATAATTTTACAACTATCAATAAAATAGTTCCTCCACTAGTTTCCATATAGATGCACTTACAATTAAATCTGTGTTCTTGGTTCTGTTCGTCCCCTGTTGGTTCTCTGTTCTCTATTGGTCAGGTGTAGTTTGGGTGGTGGATTGTTTATTGTCGGTTCTGCAGTGACACTGATGTGGTGAGGGGGTTCTAGTGCAGCATTTCTCCACCTCAGTGAAACTGCTGGGATAGGACTAATGCCCCCACCAAATAACCCCTGCTCTGTGGTGGTTCTATTGGGGTTCTGACCATTAGAACAGAGTAAAGGGGACGAACACAGTATGTACTGTAGAACCCAAACAGATGGACTACAGTCTGGAATTAGAGAACTACAAAGTCCATCTTGATGGTATACATTAAGTGGAGCAAAAAGGGGGGCGTGGCCAAAATTTTGATTGGTACTGTAGATGCACATTGTAGTTTTACTTTGTTCTGTTAGTCCCCTGTTGGTTCTCTGTTCTCTATTGGTCAGGTGTAGTTTTGGTGGTGGATTGTTTATTGTCGGTTCTGCAGTGACACTGATGTGGCGAGGGGGTTCTAGTGCAGCATGTAAACACCTCAGTGACACTGCTGGGATAGGACTAATGCCCCCACCAAATAACTCCTGCTCTGTGTTGGTTCTATTGGGGTTCTTACCATTAGAACAGAGTAAAGGGGACGAACACAGTATGTACTGTAGAACCCAAACAGATGGACTACAGTCTGGAATTGGAGAACTACAAAGTCCAGCTTTATAGGACGTGGAACTGAGAACATGGACAATAAGTGGAGGAAAGCAGGTCCATTACAGAACAGTTCTAATTTGGGTGGTGCATTGTATAATATATAATACAATAAATATATATATGTTTCCATGTCCTCCCCGTGTCCACGTGGGTCTCCTCCGGGTTCTCCGGTTTCCTCCCACAGTCCAAAAACATGGATCAAGGTAACTGAATTCTCCAAATTGCCCCATATAGAGTGTGTCTGTGTGAGTGAGTGTGTGCCCAGTGATAGATTGGCGCCCTGTCCTGGGTGTATCTGCTCAGCGCCCGAGACGTTCTCCCCTGGATGGGCATGAGGAACCCCCCCCCCCACCCATGACCCTAATAGAGGATAAAGCGGAAGATAATGGATGGATAATATATAATACAACAAAATAGCACGATAAATGGAGCAAACAGGGGGCGTGGCCAAACTTTTGCCACATATATTATATAGGAGCAATTAAACGCAAAGGAACCCACACGGACACGGGGAGAACATGGACACTCCACCCAGATCGGGATTCGAACCCCAGCGCTGAGAGGTGGATATGCCACCGTGCTGCCCATTAGGCAAATTATTAATAATAAATAGATACTATGGTGGTGGAGTGGTTAGGTGTCCGGTTTCTCTAGTTTGCCCCAACAGTCAAAAAACATTTTAAATTGCCCCATCTCAATTGCCCCTATACAGAAGGTACTGTAGTCCACAAACTGGAATTGGAGAACTACAAAGTCCAACTTTACAGTAAGTGGGACCGAGAACATGGACAATAAGTGGAGGAAAGCAGGTCCATTACAGAACAGTTCTAATTTGGGTGGTTCATTGTATAATATATAATACAATATATGGGAGCAATTAAACGCAAAGGAACCCACACGGACACGGGGAGAACATGGACATCCACCCACATCGGGATTCGAACCCCAGCGCTGAGAGGTGGATATGCCACCGTGCTGCCCATTAGGTAAATTATTAATAATAAATAGATACTATGGTGGTGGAGTGGTTAGGTGTCCGGTTTCTCTAGTTTCCTCCCACAGAAAATCATGGATTTAAGGTGAATTGGCTGCTCTTAATTGCCCCATCTCAATTGCCCCTATACAGAAGGTATGTAGTCCACAAACTGGAATTGGAGAACTCCAAAGTCCAACTTTACAGTACGTGGGACCGAGAACATGGACAATAAGTGGCGCAAAAAGTGGGCGTGGCCAAACTTTTAATCTAGTTTCACACTGGATTTCACACGTCGTGAGGTCTTTAGCGCCGATAA
>JAFMOC010000314.1:32500-70000 GCA_019802505.1 Corydoras sp. C115 | reverse complement strand
TTTTTAAATTTGTGATGTTGTGGCGCGTGCACGGAACAGTTTCTTGAAACCAAATCTTTATGAGCGGGGCATCTACAGAGATGTGTATAATTAAAGGCATCGCAAATTTTCTAAATAAGTACAAAATACAAAAAGTTTAACCGGGATAATTCAACATTTAAAATACAACAATATTATAAAGGGATACAAGAGACGATAAATAAAATGTGTGTGAGAGACAGAAAGAGAAAACGGGCGAGGGTGGGGGGGGGTACATGAGGGAGAGAGAGAGGGATGAAGGAGGGAGAGAGAGAGAGAGAGAGAGAGAGAGAGAGAGAGAGAGAGAGAGAAAAAGGAGGGAGAGCGAGAGAGAGAGAGAGAAAAAGGAGAGAGAGAGAGAGAGAGAGAGAGAGAGAGAGAGAAAAGGAGAGAGAGAGAGAGAAAAAGGAGAGAGAGAGAGAGAGAGAGAGAAAGGAGAGAGAGAGAGAGAGAGAGACAGACAGACAGAGAGAGAGAGAGAGAGAGAGAGAGAGAGAGAGAGAGAGAGAGAGAGAGAGAAAAAGGAGGGAGAGCGAGAGAGAGAGAGAGAGAGAGAAAAAGGAGGGAGAGAGAGAGAGAGAGAGAGAGAGAGAGAAAAAGGAGGGAGAGAGAGAGGGAGAGAGAGAAAAAGGAGGGAGAGAGAGAGAGAGAGAGAGAGAGAGAGGGAAAAAGGAGGGAGAGAGAGAGAGAGAGAGAGAGAGAGAGAGAGAGAGAGAGAGAGGGAAAAAGGAGGGAGAGAGAGGGGATCTGGAAGGGAGGGTGGAAGAGAAAGAAAGACGGATCTAGGAAAAGAGGAAGAGAGTGGACACGCCATGTCCGCGTGGGTTTCCTCCGGGTTCTCCGGTTTGCTCCCACAGTCCAAAAACATGGATCAAGTCAATTGAATTCTCCAAATTGCCCCATATAGAGTGTGTCTGTGTGAGTGAGTGTGTGTCCAGTGATAGATTGGCGTCCTGTCCTGGGTGTATCTGCCCAGCGCCCGAAACGTTCTCCCCGTAGGTGCATGGGGAACCCCCCCCGTGACCCTAATAGAGGATAAAGCGGAAGATAAGTGGAGTTTCCATGTTCTCTCCGTGTCCACGTAGGTCTCCTCCGGGTTTTCCGGCTTCCTCCCACAGTCCAAAAACATGGATCAAGTCAATTGAATTCTCCAAATTGCCCCATATAGAGTGTGTCTGTGTGAGTGAGTGTGTGTCCAGTGATAGATTGGTGCCCTGTCCTGAGTGTATCTGCCCAGCGCCCGAGATGTTCTCCCCTGGAGGGGCATGGGGAACCCCACCACGACCCTAATAGAGGATAAAGTGGAAGATAATCGATGAATTCCTACTGGGGTGGCATGGTGCCTGAGTGGTTAGCATGTTCTCCTCTCAGCGCTAGGGATTCCCGGTTCGAATCCCTATCTGGGTGGAGTTTCCATGTTCTCCCCGTATCCGTGTGGATTTTCTCCGGGTTCTCCGGTTTCCTCCCACAGTCCAAAAACATGGATCAAGGTCAATTGAGTTCTCCAAATTGCCCCATAGAGAGTGAGTGTGTGTTCTGTGATAGATTGGCGTCCTGTCCTGGGTGTATCTGCCCAGCGCCCAAAACGGAAAACGGAAAAGAGGAAGGGAGGGAGGGTGAAGAGAGAGAGAGCGAGATATGAAGAGAGGGAGTGAGAGAGGGAGGGGGGAGGTGGAGGGTGGAGGAAAAGATGGAGGGAGGAGGGGAATGAGGGTGATGGAGGGAATAAGGAAGGGAGGAGGAGAGATGGAGGACTGAAGGTGTGATGGAGGTGGAGGAGCAGAGGGAGGTTGCAGACGTACCTGCAGTGAGTTGGTTCTCTGGTTGTAAGGAACGGGTTCACTAAAGAACTCGGTGCTGTGGTCGAGACGGCCGTGTCCTCCGTACTGCGCTTCATCTGAATCCAGCTTGATTTTATATCTGAAGCAGAGCTGAGTTAAGGATGAAGAACATCTGAACAGAACATCTGAACAGAACATCTGAACAGAACATTCTGATACAGAAAACAAACCAAAAACAATAACACAAACCTTTTACAGTTCCACAATCAAGAGAGAACCAACGTTTGGCCACACCCCCTTCGTCCTCCATCATCTATCTCCTCCACTTATCATATAGATGGACTTTGTAGTTCTCCAATTCCAGACTGTAGTCCATCTGTGTTCTTTGTTCTGTTCGTCCCCTGTTGGTTCTCTGTTCTCTATTGGTCAGGTGTAGTTTGGGTGGTGGATTGTTTATTGTCGGTTCTGCAGTGACATTGATGTGTTTAAATGCTGCACTAGAACCCCCTCACCACCTCAGTGACACTGCTGGGATAGGACTAATGCCCCCACCAAATAACCCCTGCTCTGTGGTGGTTCTATTGGGGTTCTGACCATTAGAACAGAGTAAAGGGGACGTACACAGTATGTACTGTAGAACACAAACAGATGGACTACAGTCTGGAATTGGAGAACTACAAAGTCCATCTTGACAGGAATTGGAACTGAGAACATGGACAATTAGTGGAGCAAAAAGGGGGCGTGGCCAAACCTTTGATGGGTACTGTAGATGTACATTGTAGTTTTACTTTGTTCTGTTCGTCCCCTGTTGGTTCTCTGTTCTCTATTGGTCAGGTGTAGTTTGGGTGGTGGATTGTTTATTGTCTAACCCCTGCTCTGTGACGGTTCTATTGGGGTTCTGATCATTAGAACAGAGTAAAGGGGACGTACACAGTATGTACTGTAGAACCCAAACAGAACGACTACAGTCTGGAATTGGAGAACTACAAAGTCCATCTTGATGGTATACAATAAGTGGAGCAAAAAGTGGGCGTGGCCAACCTTTGATTGGGTACTGTAGATGTACATTGTAGTTTTACTTTGTTCTGTTAGTCCCCTGTTGGTTCTCTGTTCTCTATTGGTCAGGACATCACAGAACAGGTCTAATTTGGGTGGTGCATTGATGGTGCGCTGGGAGGAGAACATGCTAACCACTAAGCCACCGTGCCGCCCCCCCATTTTGACTATCCATCCATTATCTTCCACTTCATCCTCTACTAGGGTTGCAAGGGAGGGTTCCCCATGCCCATCCAGGGGAGAACGTTTCGGGCACTGGGCAGATACACCCAGGACAGGACGCCAATCTATCACTGGACACACACTCACTCACACAGACACACTCTATATGGGGCAATTTGGATAATTTAATTGACTTGATCCATGTTTTGGACTGTGGGAGGAAACCGGAGAACCCGGAGGAAACCCACACGGACACGGGGAGAACATGGAAACTCCAACCCAGATGGGGATTGGAACCGGGAATCCCTAGCGCTGAGAGGAGAACATGCTAACCACTAAGCCATCGTGCCACCCACTTAATAGAACAATTAATTTTGTGGCGGGTTCCAGTATTATTATTATTATTCAATCCCTTATCTTCCGCTTTATCCTCTACTAGAGTCGTGGTGGGGTTCCCCATGCCCATCCAGGGGAGAACGTTTCGGGCGCTGGGCAGATACACCCAGGACAGGACGCCAATCCATCGCTGGACACACACTCACTCACACACACTCTATATGGGGCAATTTGGAGAATTCAATTGACTTTGATCCATGTTTATGGACTGTGGGAGGAAACCGGAGAACCCGGAGGAAACCCACGTGGACACGGGGAGAACATGGAAACTCCACCCAGATTGGGAGTCGAACCGGGAATCCCTAGTGCTGAGAGGAGAACATGCTAAGCACTAAGCCACCGTGCCGCACACCAATGTTCTGAATACACAAATTAAATGGAGAATGATTTTCAGCTGCGGTTCTGGAGTGGTGTGAGGAGTTCTAGCTGCGTTCTGTTGGATGTGTGTGAAATTGGAACTGAGCTGACGAAACAACAACGAGCCGCGTGCATCAGTCAGAGAACCGCAACTCAAACATGCACAGAGCTAAAGGTTGCCCTCTAAAATATTTAAACCCTTTGCAAACGTTACTTTTATTTTAGATTTATTTATTTGCGTCTACCTCTCAGTGCTGGGGTTCCCGCTTCGAATCCCAATCTGGGTGCAGTTTCCATGTTCTCCCCGTGTCCGCGTGGGTTTCCTCCGGGTTCTCTGGTTTCCTCACACAATCCAAAAACATGGATCAAGTCAATTGAGTTCTCCAAATTGCCCCATAGAGAGTGAGTGTGTGTTCTGTGATAGATTGGCATCCTGTCCTGGGTGTATCTGCCCAGCACCCGAAACGTTCTCCCCCCTTCCCAGACACAGAAAATTATAAGCTACGATATTACATTTTTGGAATAAGGGCGGCATGGTCGCTTAGTTGTTGGCATGTTCTCCTCTCAGTGCCCAATTCCCGGTTCGAATCCCAATCTGGGTGGAGTTTCCATGTTCTCCCCGTGTCCATGTGGGTTTCCTCCGGGTTCTCCGGTTTCCTCCCACAGTGCAAACCCATGGATTTGAGGTCAATTCCATCCATCTATTATGTTCTGTTTTATCCTCTATTAGGGTCGCGGGGGGGGTTCCCCATGCCCATCCAGGGGAGAACGTCTCGGGCACTGGGCAGATACACCCAGGACAGGACACCAATCCATCACTGGACACACACTCACTCACACAAACACACTCTATATGGGGCAATTTGGAGAACTCAATTGATTTGATCCATGTTTTTGGACTGTGGGAGGAAACCGGAGAACCCGGAGGAAACCCACGTGGACACGGGGAAAACATGGAAACTCCACCCAGATTGGGATTCGAACCGGGAATCCCTAGCGCTGAGAGGAGAACATGTCAACCACTAAGCCACCGTACCGCCCGGATTTAAGGTAAATCGACTACTCCTTTTCAATTGCCCCATATAGAGTGTGTGTGTGAGTGAGTGTGTGCACAGTGATAGATTGCCCCCCTGTCCTGGGTGTATCTGCCCAGTGCCCGAAACGTTCTCCTCTGGATGGGCATGGGGAACCCCCCCCCCCCACGACCCTAATAAAGGACACTTTATATAGGGGCATTTAAGAGCACTCGTTCCAAACTTGAATCCATGTTTTCGGACTGTGGCTGTTTTCATGTTCTCCCCGTGTCCGCGTTGGTTTCCTCCGGGTTCTCCGGTTTCCTCCCACAGTCCAAAAACATGGATCAAGGTCAATTGAGTTCTCCAAATTGCCCCATATAGAGTGTGTGTGTGTGAGTGAGTGTGTGTCCAGTGATAGATTGGCGTCCTGTCCTGGGTGTATCTGCCCAGCGCCCGAAACGTTCTCCCCTGGATGGGCATGGGGAACCGGATTAAAGTGGATTAAATGGAAGATTAAATAGATTTCTCTTCGAGATATAACTTTTGGATCCTAAAATCTCACATCCGAAGTAAACTCGGGTTTCATTCCAGGTGAACGGCATCGGAGGAGCACCGTTTCTCTCTGCACATCAATAAAACAAAGTTAAGGACTTCTCTTAAATTTCCACCGTTCGCCTCGGTGTCTCGTCGATGTGCACTAATTGCCTTCTCTCAGGAGAAGTCCATGTTTCTCCTCAAAATGCGAAGCCATAGCGCACATCAGAGCCGCTGATTGCTCCGAGCTCCTGGGAGGCGATGGCACCGCCGCCCCACATAAACATTCCCTTCAAATCAGATGAGCCACCAGCCAGCCAATTCCAGGCAGAATTATTTATCCATTTCAATATATTAATAATGTATTCCATCAAAAACCTTTTCAAACAACACCAAACATGCGCACACACACACACACACACACACTCCCTCCCTCTCTGTGCTACACTGACTAAATTAAATATTAAAAAAGTAATTGCCTAGACTCATGACTGGAATGAAATAATCTAAGGCATGGGGAAAAGACTATAAAGGAATAAAAGAATGACAAGTTGCTTTGAATAAAAACAGAAATGGCTTTCATTTGGGGAATGGTGATGAATTTCTCCCGTCGCCCCGGGTTCGTGAGAAGGTACGGGGGAAAGCGAGGGGAAGGGGGACGGATGGCTGAACGGATAAATACATTATTGATGGCGAACGCCTGATCGATTTCAGGGTTAAGACTTAAATACATTAAATAAAAGCGGCGCTGCTGAAGCTCCTGCGCTTCGATCAACTGCAAGAGTCATGATCGCACTCATTATTGGGTACAGGATGCCCCCCCCCCCCCTCCCCAAATAATTTTGGGAGATAAAATTCCAGACGGGCGGCACGTTCTCCTCTCAGCGCTTGGGATTCCCGGTTCGAATCCCATCTGGGTGGAGTTTTCATGTTCTCCCCGTGTCCGCGTGGGTTTCCTCCGGGTTCTCCGGTTTCCTCCCACAGTCAAACAACATGGATCAAGTCAATTGAGTTCTCCAAATTGCCCCATATAGAGTGTGTCTGTGTGAGTGAGTGTGTGCCCAGCGATAGATTGGCGTCCTGTCCTGGGTGTATCTGCCCAGCACCCGAAACGTTCTCCTCTGGATGGGCATGGGGAACTCCCCCCTCCCCCCCCCCCCCCCCCCCCTAATAGAGGATAAAGAGGAAAATTATAATAATTTTTTAAATAATAAATAATTTTTTTGGAATAAGGCTGGCACGGTGGCTTAGTGGTTTAGCATGTTCTCCTCTCAGTGCTGGGTATCCCAGTTTGAATCCCAATCTGTGTGGAGTTTCCATGTTCTCCCTGTGTCCGCGTGGGTTTCCTCCGGGTTCTCCGGTTTCCTCCCACAGTCCAAAAACATGGATCAAGTCAATTGAGTTCTCCAAATTGCCCCATATAGAGTGTGTCTGTGTGAGTGAGTGTGTACCTAGTGATAGATTGCGCCCGAAACGTTCTCCCCTGGATGGGCATGGGGAACCCCCCCCCACGACCCTAATAGAGGTGGAAGAAAATGAATGAATGAATCATGAGATGCGACTGTGTTTTCACCCACAGTCAAAAACATGGATTCAAGGTGAGTTGGATGGTCTAAATTGCCCTATATATAGTGTGAGTGAGTGTGTGCCCAGTGATGGATTGCCACCCTGTGCTGGGTGCCCAAAACGTTCTCCTCTGGATGGGCATGGGGAGGCAGTAAACTAAAGTTTCCACAATGCAAGAAGAGGTCTTACTGTAACTCTCCTGCAAACATGTTCCGCGTGAACGTTGTGATGGCGAGGGAGGGCGTGTCCATGCATCAGCGAACAGGAGGTAGAGTATAAAAATAACAAAACAGAAGAAATGCACGACTGGGAAGCAATCTGGTTAATTGTCTGTGTGGCAGGTGCTTTAATGAGACGTGGAGACCTGCAGCAGGAGGCTGGAACACCTGTCCGGGGTATGTGTGTGTGTGTGTGTGTGTGTGTGTGTGTGTGTGTGTGTGTGTGTGTGTGTGTGTGTGTGCGCGTGCATGGCACTGTGCTAAAAAGCATTAAATAAAAGCTGGAAAAGTTGTGGACGTCATATTATGGCATTAAAGGCTAATAATTTTAAGTTCGTTGCACAGCTGCCTTCATCCTCAACCCCCTGAACCGTTGCCATTGTGTGTGTGTGTGTCTGTGTGTTTGAGTGTAACGGGACGTTCGCAGAACACAACGGAACATAATGTGCGAGAACCAATTTGGTAGCAGAGGACGGTTGGTGACGTCGATTGCAGTGTTTAAAATTGAATCCTATTGAACTAATGATTGGGTGGCACAGTGGTTGGCATGTTCTCCTCTCAGCACTAGGGATTCCCGGTTCGAATCCCAATCTGGGTGGAGTTTCCATGTTCTCCCCGTGTCCGCGTGGGTTTCCTCCGGGTTCTCTGGTTTCCTCCTACAGTCCAAAAACATGGATCAAGCTCAATTGGATTCCACAAATTGCCCCATATAGAGTGTGTCTGTGTGAGTGAGTGTGTGTCCAGGGATAGATTGGCACCCCATCCTGGGTGTATCTGCCCAGTGCCCGAAACGTTCTCCCTGGATGGGCATGGGGAACCCCCCCCCGCGACCCTAATAGAAATAAAGCAAAAGATAATGGATGGATGGATGGAATTGTAAATTGGGCTGCACAGTGGCTTAGTGGTTGGCATGTTCTCCTCTCAGCACTAGGGATTCCTGGTTCGAATCCCCATCTGGGTGGAGTTTCAATGTTCTCCCCGTGTCCGCGTGGGTTTCCTCTGGGTTCTCCGGTTTCCTCCCACAGTCCAAAAACATGGATCAAGTCAATTGAGTTCTCCAAATTGCACCATATAGTGTGTGTGTGTGCCCAGCGATGGATTGGCGTCCTGTCTTGGGTGTATCTGCCCAGCGCCCGAAACGTTCTCCCCTGGATGGGCATGGGGAACCCTCCCCCTACGACCCTAATAGAGGATAAAGTGGAAGATAATGGATGGATGGATGAAATTGTAAGGCCGCATCCTTACCAGATGCCCAAACCACCTCAACTGGCTCCTTTGGAGTAGCATCTCACCCTTTCATTTCTAAGGGAGAACCCAGACACCCTGCGGAGGAAACCCATCTCGGCCCTCATATCCGCGATCTTGTTCTTTCGGTCATTACCCAACGTTCATGACCATAGGTGAGGGTAGGAACGTAGATCCACTGGTAAATCGAGAACCTTGCCCTTAGATCTCAGCCCCTTTTTCACCACAACAGACTGGTATAGGGTCCCCATCACCGCTGACCCCGCCCCGATCCATCTTCCCATCACTCGTGAACAAGACCCCGATTACGTTAATAACTTTTATACCTTTAATCCCATTGAATTGCCTTTATCTTGATACTTATTTTTTTAATAAGTCAGTTATTGCTTTATTTTTTTTTTATCTCTCGACTGTAAATAGTACCGAGCATCAGAACCGTTGAAATTGACATGTGACAAGCCTAATACCATTTCAGAACTCGCACATCAATTGTTGTATTATCTCGACAAGGAAAAGTTTGACATCTGACAAGCGCATTAATAATTAAGAACCCAAAAACCTCTGATCTAATAGAGCGGCCATGTGAGGGATAGGCCTGACAACCTTATTATAAAAACTACAACTTGCATTTTTTCAAACGAGTCAGATAAGTGGAGTTTGTATGCGGAATACAAACCCGCGAGCCAGAGAGTTGGATGCGTAAGAATGAATAGATATTAAAGAACGTACATGTGTCATGTTTCATGTGTCATGACAGACATATTTCAATACAAAGGGTTGGTTTGGAATCTATATTAAAAAAAAAAAAAAAAAAAAAAAAAATATATATATATATATATATATATATATATATATATATATATATATATATATATATGTTATTTTTATTTTTCCCTAATAATTCTAAATAATTAATTATATAATAAAAAAATCTTATGTATATTAATAATGGTGGCCTAGTGGTTAGCATATTCGCTGGGGATTCCCGGTTCGAATCCCAATCTGGGTGGCGTTTCCATGTTCTCCCCGTGTATCGCATGGGTTTCCTCCCACAGTCCAAAAACATGGATCAAGTCAATTGAATTCTCCAAATTGCCCCATATAGAGTGTGTGTCTGTGTGTGTGTGATAGTGTGTGTCCAGTGATAGATTGGTGCCCTGTCCTGGGGGTATCTGCCCAGCGCCCAAAACGTTCTCCCCTGGATGGGCATGTGGAACCCCCCGCGACCCTAATAGAGGATAAAGCGGAAGATAATGAATGAATTCAAAATAATTAATTATATAATTTAAAAAAAATTCTTATGTATATTAATATTGGTGGCCTGGTGGTTAGCATATTCGCTGGGGATTCCCGGTTCGAATCCCAATCTGGGTGGAGTCTCCATGTTCTCTCCGTGTATCGTGTGGGTTTCCTCTGGGTTCTCCGGTTTTCTCCCACAGTCCAAAAACATGGATGAAGTTATATATATAGAGTGTGTGTGTGAGTGAGTGTGTCGCCAGTAATATATTGTAGCCCTGTCCTGGGTGTATCTGCCCAGCGCCCGAAACGTTCTCCCCTGGATGGGCATGGGGAACCGCCCACGACCCTAATAGAGGATAAAGTGGAAGATAATGGATGGGAAAAAAGACACACATATCAGAGCATTCTCGTTGCCATGGCAACCAACATGCTTGCCGGTTACACTTTTAAAAAAAAAATTGTGACAAGATGGTGACAGTGACCATTACTTTGTTAACCCCTGCCTGGGAGGGGGAGAGGAGAACATTTCAGGCACTAGGTAGATATATCCAGGACAGGGTGCTAAGCTATCGCTGGGCACACTCACGGAGTCACATGGACTATATATATATATATATATATATATATATATATATATATAATATATATATATATATATATATATAAAGAAATAATAATTCATTTATTCATCATCTCCCGCTTTATCCTCTATTAGGGTCGCGGTGGGGTTCCCCATGCCCATCCAGGGGAGAACGTCTCGGGCGCTGGGCAGATAGACCCAGGACAGGGCGCCAATCCATCGCTGGGCACACACTCACTCACACAAACACACTCTATATGGGGCAATTTGGAGAATTCAATTGACCTTGATCAATGTTTTTGGACTGTGGGAGGAAACCCACGCAGACACGGGGAGAACATGGAAACTCCACCCAGATGGGGATTCGAACCGGGAATCCCTAGCGCTGAGAGGCGAACGTGCTAACCACTAAGCCAGAAATAATAATATTAAAATTAAGTAAAAAAATTTAAATTAAATATAGCAGCGTATATAAAAACACAAATATAAAAAAATATATATAATATAATATATATATAATTTATAGCAATAAAAAAAAAATAAATCAAGTGTTTAATTGTTCCAACCAAAGAAAATAAGCATGTCAAGATGAAAACTCTGCCAGGGTGTCAGTGTTTTTAATTGTGAACGTGTTAAAGACGAGCTCTTAATGCCAGGTTTCGCTTTCATCTCGCAGGGCCAAGAGAATGAGGATAGGTTACAAAAGCGGGCCATTAAATCTGATTGCGTTGTTTTTTAATTCGAACGTTGCCGCCAACCTCGTTTGCACACTTTGCCTTTTTTTCAGCTCGATGAAAAGACGGATGACAGAATGCCCACATTAGTCTTTCTGCCGCTAATGTTATTAGTGAAGGTGTTAATAGCGTTTGAAGTCGCAGTTTGGAAAAAGGGAACGAGGCGTGAAGGAAAACAAAGTGGAAAAGGCTGGTTCACAAAGTGTTAGTGTTTCACAATAAAGCATGACCTCTCAGCGCTGGGGATCCAGGTTCGAATCCCGATCTGCTGGAGTTTCCACGTTCTCCGTGTCCGCATAGGTTTTTTTGGGGGGTTTTCTGGTTTTCCCACAGTCTAAAAACATGGATTCAAGGTGAATTGGCTGCTCTCAATCAGCCATTCTCAACCGGTGGGTCATAACCCGTCATGGGGGGGGGGGTTCCCCATGCTCAGCCAGGGGAGAACGTTTCGGTGTTGGGCAGACTCACACTCACTATATAGGGAAGATTTAGAGGCAGCCAATTCACCTTGAATCCGTGTTTTTGGACATGTCTGTGTAGTCATAAAATAAATAAATACATAATAATAGCTAATGCTCATTAGATTTTGTATTTATCTTTTAATCCCATCAAAAAAAAAAAAAAAAAAAAAAAAAAAAAAAAAATATATATATATATATATATATATATATATATTTTTTTTTTGGCGGCAGTGGTTAGCACGTTCTCCTCTCAGCGCTAGGGATTCTCAGTTTCAATCCCAATCTGGGTGGAGTTTCCATGTTCTCCCTGTGTCCGCGTGGGTTTCCTCCGGGTTCTCCGGTTTCCCTCCACAGTCCAAAAACATGGATCAAGTCAATTGAATTTTCCAAATTGCCCCATATAGAGTGGGTCTGTGTGAGCGAGTGTGTGTCCAGTGATAGGTTGGCGCCCTGTCCTGGGTGTATCTGCCAAGCGCCCGAAACGTTCTCCCCTGGATGGGCATGGGGAACCCCACCGTGACCCTAATAGAGGATAAAGTGGGAGATAATGATAATGGAATATATCATATATATATATATATAAAAAAAGATATATATATATTATATATCAGTGGTTAGCATTTCTCCTCTCAGCGCTAGGGATTCTCAGTTTCAATCCCACTCTGGGTGGAGTTTCCATGTTCTCCCCGTGTCCGTGTGGGTTTCCTCCGGGTTCTCCGGTTTCCTCCCACAGTCCAAAAACATGGATCAAGGTCAACTGAATTCTCCAAATTGCCCCATATAGAGTGTGTCAGTTGAGTGAGTGTGTGTACAGTTATAGATTGGTCTTTGTCCTGGGTGTACAGCGACCATTGGATGGGCATGGGGAACCCCACCGCGACCCTAATAGAGGATAAAGTGGAAGATAATGTGATAAGTGATATGTGATTATATGTGACAAGATGGTGACAGTGACCATTGCACTGACCATTGATGGTGACAGTGACCCTTCTTTAAATGACTCCTGAATGGTGTGTGTGTGTGTGTGTCTATTCTATGGATTAATTGGGGATCCAGGTCCGAATCCCAATCTGGGTGGAATTTCCATGTTCTCCCCGGTTTTCTCCGGGTTCTCCACTTTCCTCCCACAGTCCAAAAACATGGATTCAAGGTGAATTGGCTGATCTAAATTGCCTCTATACATTGTATGTCTGTGTTTGGGTTGTGTGCCCAGCGATAGATTGGCGGCCTGTCCTGGGTGTATCTACCGAGTGCCCGGATATGGATGGGCATGGGGCATGGGGATAGGGAACCCTCCCCAACCCCCTCCCCAACTCCCCAACCCCCCAACTTCAAGGCTATTCAAGGGCATAAAATATGAGAGGATCCATACATCCTGGCCATAATAGTATGTCGACCCCATAACCGACGCTCAACATGTATAGCATTTTGTTCTCTGTGTGTGGATTTCGAAAATACGTGCTCGAGCTGCCGAATCGTCCGTACAAAGCTTTTAGCTATTAAGTATTTGTTGGGCTTCCAGATGCGCGGCGTGCTGCTAGACCCAGCCACCTGTAAATTACTGTTATCAGTGAGGTCCTACTAAAAAACAGGAGGACTTGTGGAATGGAGTCTATTTGAACCGGAGTGGAAGGCTCAATCACTGTGATTCCGTCACGGCGGAAGGTCTAAAAACAAGACTAAATGGGTCCTTATGACGGGGATGGAAGATGGGACGGGAGATCTTGGCAAGAAAGCAGCAGAAACGATGGAACCCAAAGTACAGGCAACGACGAGCCCGTTGTTTTCAGGATCCTCGATTTTCAAGTGGAACAAAGTGACCTTGGGCGGTTGATTATCTGAAGAGTCGCGCCGTAGCTTTTGGGAAGTGTGCGCAACATTTTAACATTCCGTTGAAGTTTTCTTTAAGATAACGGCTTAACCGTGAGAAAAAAAAAATAAGAAATGAATCACGGGTGGAGGGCGGCATGGTGGCTTAGTGGTTAGCATGTTCTCCATTCAGCGCTGGGGTTTTTCGGTTCGAATCCCAATCTGGGTGGAGGTTCCATGTTCTCCCCGTGTTCACGTGGGTTTCCTTCGGGTTCTCCGGTTTGCTCCCACAATCCAAAAACATGGATCGAGTCAATTGAGTTCGGCAAAAAAAAATTGCCCCATATAGAGTGTGTCTGTGTGAGTGAGTGTGTGTCCAGTGATAGATTGGCGCCCTGTCCTGGGTGTATCTGTGGTGGTGGTGCAAGGTTCAAATCCTGATCTGGGTGGCGTTTCCATGTTCTCCCCATTTTTCTGTGGATTTAGTTTGGGTCCTCTAATTTCCTCCCACAGTCCAAAAACATGGATCAAGTCAATTGAGTTCTCCAAATTGCCCCATATAGAGTGTGTCTGTGTGAGTGAGTGTGAGCCCAATCCAAAAACATGGATTCAAGGTAAATTGGGAGCTTTATATAAATTGCCCCTATGTAGTCTGGGTGTATCTGCCCAGCGCCCGAAACGTTCTCCCCTGGATGGGCGTAGAGACCGCGAGTAGAGGATAATGTGGAAGATCGATGCATAGGTTGGGGGGGACGACGACGTGGGCGGCATGGTAGCTTAGTGGTTGGCATGTTCTCCTCTCAGCGCTAGGGATTCCCGGTTCGAATCCCAATCTGGGTGGAGTTTCCATGTTCTTCCCATGTCCGCGTGGGTTTCCTCCGGGTTCTCCGTTTTCCTCCCGCAGTCCAAAAACATGGATCAATTGAGTTCTCCAAAAAAAAAAAAATTGCCCCATATAGAGTGTGTCTGTGTGAGTGAGTGTGTGTCCAGTGATAGATTGGCGTCCTGTCCTGGGTCTATCTGTGGTGGTGGTGCAAGGTTCAAATCCTGATCTGGGTGGCGTTTCCATGTTCTCCCCATTTTTCTGTGGGTTTAGTTTGGGTCCTCCAATTTCCTCCCACAGTTCAAAAACATGCATTCAAGGTAAAGTGGTTGCTCCCAATTGCCCCTATATAGTATGGTTCTCTGGTTTCCTCCCACAGTCCAAAAACATGGATCAAGTTAATAGAGTTCTCCAAATTGCCCCATATAGAGTGTGTCTGTGTGAGTGAGTGTGAGCCCAATCCAAAAACATGGATTCAAGGTAAATTGGGAGCTTTATATAAATTGCCCCTATGTAGTCTGGGTGTATCTGCCCAGCGCCCGAAACGTTCTCCCCTGGATGGGCGTAGAGAACCCGAGTAGAGGATAATGCGGAAGATCGATGCATAGGTTGGGGGGGGGGGACGTGGGCGGCATGGTAGCTTAGTGGTTGGCATGTTCTCCTCTCAGCAGCTAGGGATTCCCGGTTCGAATCCCAAATTGGGTGGAGTTTCCATGTTCTTCCCCGTGTCCGCGTGGGTTTCCTCTGGGTTCTCCCGTTTCCTCCCACAGTCCAAAAAAATGTGGCTCAAGGTCAATTGAGTTCTCCAAATTGCCCCATATAGTGTGTGTCTGTGTGAGTGAGTGTGTGTCCAGTGATAGATTGGCGCCCTGTCCTGTTGTATCTACCCAGCGCCGGAAACGTTCTCCCCTGGATGGGCATGGGGAACCCCCCCCACGACCCTAGTAGAGGATAAAGCGGAAGATAATTGATGGATTAATTAATTCTGCTAAGTAATTGAACTTTAACGAACGATCTTAATGTTGGCATCCACAGTGTTTTCCATTTTCCATTATGTAGAGTAACTTACATAGACATCCTCAAGGACAAAACAATGGCGGCCTGCCAGTACCGGGAGTCCTATATCCCTTCGGTCAAGCCCTCAGAAACTTGGACAACACAGCCGAGCTGTGATTTTAAATGCGGTTCACAGCGGAAAGAAAGAAAAGAGGAAAGAAAAGGGTGGGATTTAAATAGAATTAAAGGCCATACAGTAGGATCGCGGTTAAATACGCTGATACGACTCTACGGAGGAAAAAAATCAAACTGCAGGGTAGAGATGACATTCTGACAAGACGTGGAAGAGCTGCAGACTGACACTGAGGGCTAAAGGGGATGTGCACCTGCCGCTTGACTCCAAGACATGCCAGCAAAGAAGTAAAAAGCAAGACGGGCTTGAATTTCTTTACCAGCCAAGACAGGGCCGGCGTGTATTCTGGCAAAAGTGTTATAGAGTCGCCTTAAGAAATACCTGCAGGAGGTCAGGCTTTATTTCACCGAGAGACACGATTTCAGAGGATGTTTGAGACACAGGAGGCCAGCAACTACTCCAGAATTAATTTAATATATAGAATATAGTGTATTTATATAGTATAGAATATAGTGTATAAGATAATGTACAGAATTTAGTGTATTTACTGTATATAGTATAGAATATAGTGTATAAGGAAATATATAGAATATAATGTATTTACTGTATATACTATAGAATATAGTGTATAAGATAATATATAGAATATAGTGTATTTATATAGTATAGAATATAGTGTATTTATTTAGTATAGAATATAGTGTATAAGGTAGTATATAGAATATAGTGTATTTATATAGTATAGAATATAGTGTATTTATTTAGTATAGAATATAGTGTATAAGGTAGTATATAGAATATAGTGTATTTATATAGTATAGAATATAGTGTATAAGGTAATATATAGAATATAGTGTATTTATATAGTATAGAATATAGCGTATAAGGTAATATATAGAATATAGTGTATTTATATAGTATAGAATATATTGCATAAGGTAATATATAGAATATAGTGTATAAATAGTATAGAATATAGTGTATAAGGTAATATATAGAATATAGTGTATAAACAAATATATAGAATATAGTGTATAAGGTAATATATAGAATATAGTGTATTTATATAGTATAGACTATAGTGCATAAGGTAATATATAGAATATAGTGTATAAGGAAATATATAGAATATAGTGTATTTAAGGTAATATATAGAATATAGTGTATAAGGTAATATATAGAATATAGCGTATAAATAATATATATAGAATATAGTGTATTTATATATTATAGAATATAGTGTATAAGGTAATATATAGAATATAGTGTATTTAAATAGTATAGAATATATTGAATAAGGTAATATATAAATATAGTTGTATAAAGAAATATATAGAATATAGTGTATAAGGTAATATATAGAATATAGTGTATTTATATAGTATAGAATATAGTGCATAAGGTAATATATAGAATATAGTGTATAAAGAAATATATAGAATATAGTGTATTTATATAGTATAGAATATAGTGCATAAGGTAATATATAGAATATAGTGTATAAAGAAATATATAGAATATAGTGTATAAAGAATATATAGAATATAGTGTATAAGGTAATATATAGAATATAGTGGATAAGGTAATATATAGAATATAGTGTATTTATATAGTATAGAATATACTGCATAAGGTAATATATAGAATATAGTGTATTATATAGTATAGAATATACTGCATAAGGTAATATATAGAATATAGTGTATTTATATATATAGAATATACTGCATAAGGTAATATATAGAATATAGTGTATTAAAGAAATATATAGAATATACTGCATAAGGTAATATATAGAATATAGTGTATTTATATAGTATAGAATATACTGCATAAGGTAATATATAGAATATAGTGTATAAGGTATATATAGAATATAGTGTATTTATATAGTATAGAATATAGTGTATAATATAGTATAGAATATACTGCATAAGGTAATATATAGAATATAGTGTATTTATATAGTATAGAATATACTGCATAAGGTAATATATAGAATATAGTGTATAAGGTAATATATAGAACATAGTGTATTTATATAGTATAGAATATAGTGCATAAGGTAATATAAGGATATAGAATATAGTGTATAAAGAAATATATAGAATATAGCGTATAAGGTAATAACGTCCCGGGGGGATGTTACCCATGCCCATCCAGGGGAGAACGTTTCGGGCGCTGGGCAGATACACCCAGGACAGGACACCAATCTATCGATGGGAACACACTCACTCACACATATGTGTGTGTGTGTGTGTGTGTGTGTGTATATATATATATAGTATATATATATATATATATATATATATATATATATATATATATATATATATATATATATATATATATATATACATACACATACATACACACACACACACACACACACACACACACACAGCAGCATAGGTTAAAAAATGTGAATGAGAATGTGATTTTTGAAATGAGTGTGATGTGTAAAGGATTAAAAAATAAAATCAAAATTATATAAAATATAAATATATGGATTATATCTTTGAATCCCAATCTGGGTGGAGTTTCCATGTTCTCCCCGTGTCCGCGTGGGTTTCCTCCGGGTTCTCCGGTTTCCTCCCACAGTCCAAAAACATGGATCAAGGTCAATTGAGTTCTCCAAAATTGCCCCATATAGAGTGTGTATGTGTGAGTGACTGTGTGCCCTGTGATAGGTTGGCGCCCTGTCCTGGGTGTATCTACCCAGCGCCCGAAACGTTCTCCCCTGGATGAGCATGGGGAACCCCCCCCCCCCACCGTGACCCTAATAGAGGACAAAGCAGAAGATAATGGATGGATGGATGAATTATAGCTATAAAATATAGAAAAAAGACGGGAGGTGTTTGAATTGCACATAAACAAAATTGTAAATGAACTTTATAAAGTGCAATCAGGACAAATTGCGAGAACGTTTTCTTAGACAATTGCAGACTCATTTTAAAGGATGTAAAGTATTAACGGTATGGTAATACGCACAGACTCCCGGTCCGGTGTCGCCGGAGTTCGAGAACCAGGGCCGGGATTAATGTTAATGTCCCCGGCATCCTCCAGGAGGCGAAGATGAGAACGTTCCCCAATTCATTTCATTGTTCATAAAGCAGCCAGGCGGCTGTTTTTCTTTGTTAGATGTACCACTGATTGTTGCCTGGAGGCCCGGCTGCCGATGCGTCTGAATTATTCCGAATGGCGCGCTGGTGAATGTGGCTGACAGATAATAAGAGGAGAATGACCCGCCACTACTCCAGCAGCCGGCTGTCCTATCAAAAGCACATCAGCGTTGACAGGTAGAGATTTCTCGCCCGAGACCCAAGCGGGAATCGGCAGCCAAGTCTCCAATCAGCCCAATGTACGGACGCACCTGAAGAACGCACCACCGAGACATGGGGGGGACGGGGGGGACGGCGAGGCAATGAACACAACAAGAAAAACAAGAATCCGAGTGCCTGTCAGAAGCTGATGTCGACGGAATTTTAATGGCGCCGTTTTCTAGTGGCGCGCTCGACTCGGGAGGGGGGGAAACCGAAGACTTTTCATCTCCGACGTTCCTTTTCTTCACGTGGAGGAAGGAAGACTGACGACGGAGAACAGTGCTCGTCTCGCGCGGAACCCCGGGAGGGGTTATATAAGGTTGTACAGTACGCTGGGTGTGTGCACATTCCCGTGTCGGGGTTTGATGGAACGGTGGGTAGCCTACAAGAGCAGAAACCTCACATATCAAAGAGCGCCAATTCATCTGATGCTTCAACATGTTATTAAAAAGATGGCTGCGGAACCCAAACAAACACGAGAGAACGTATCGCTTACTTCCTAATAGACTTTTTTTAAATATTCGGATGAACCGAATTGCATTTGTGGTAAAATTAAGTTTATTAAAACCTATAATTCATTGTTTTTTTTATTTAAATATATAATACAGCACCATCCCTAGACAGCGATGGGGGGGGGGGGGGGGGGGTGCTGGGCGGATACACCCAGGACAGGACGCCTGTCTATTGCCGGGCACTCACGCATTTATAAAGGGGCAATTTAGGCTAACCAATTCACCTAGAATCCATTTTGTTTCGGACAGTGGGAGGCAATTCACCTTGAATCTTTACCTCATTCTCAAAATATCTTCCGATTAATGCTATTCTGAGGACTAGGGTCGTAGGGGGTGGTTCCCCATGCCCATCCAGGGGAGAACGTTTAGGACGCCGGGCAGATACACCCAGGACAGGGTCAATTTAGATGAACCAATTCACCTTGAATCTATTTTTGCCCACTCGCTCACACTATATGGGGCAATTTAGAATATTTGGTTTCGGACAGCAGGAGGCAATTCACCTTGAATCTATGTTTTTGCACACCCGCTCACACAAACACACTATATGGGGCAATTTAGAATATTTTGTTTCGGACAGTGGGAGGCAATTCACCTTGAATCTATGTTTTTGCACACCCGCTCACACAAACACACTATATAGGGGCAATTTTAACACCATCATGCCTCCCACTACCCTGGTTCAAGATGCACACACTATATGGGGCAATTTAAATATTTGGTTTCGGACAGCGGGAGACACTTCACCTTGAATCTTAACCACATTCTCATATTACCTTCCGATTAATGCTATTCTGAGGACTAGGGTTGTGTGTGTGTGTGTGTGGGGGGGGGGGGTTTCCCAATTTCCATCCAGCGGAGAACGTTTAGGACGCCGGGCAGATACACGCGGGACAGGGGCAATTTAGAGTAATAAATTTACCTTGAATCCATATTTTTCCCACTCGCTCACACCATATGGGGCAATTTAGAATATTTCGTTTTGGACAGCGGGAGGCAATTCACCTTGAATCTATGTTTTTGCACACCCGCTCACACAAACACACTATATAGGGGCAATTTTAACACCATCATGCCTCTCACTACCCTGGTTCAAGATGCACACACTATATGGGGCAATTTAAATATTTGGTTTCGGACAGCGGGAGACACTTCACCTCGAATGTCAACCTCATTCTCATATTACCTTCCGATTAATGCTATTCTGAGGACTAGGGTCGTAGGGGGTGGTTCCCCATGCCCATCCCATGGAGAACGTTTAGGACGCTGGGCAGATACACCCAGGACAGGGTCAATTTAGATGAACCAATTCACCTTGAATCCATTTTTTCCCACTCGCTCACACTATATGGGGCAATTTAGAATATTTGGTTTCGGACAGCAGGAGGCAATTCACCTTGAATCTATGTTTTTGCACATCCGCTCACTCAAAGACACTATATATGGGGCAATTTAGAATATTTTGTTTCAGACAGTGGGAGGCAATTCACCTTGAATCTTTACCTCATTCTCAAAAAATCTTCCGATTAATGCTATTCTAAGGACTAGGGTCGTAGGGGGTGGGTTCCCCATGCCCATCCCATGGAGAACGTTTAGGACGCTGGGCAGATACACCCAGGACAGGGGCAATTTAGAGTAACCAATTCACCTTGAATCCATGTTTTTGCACACTCGCTCACACATACACACTATATAGGGGCAATTTTCACACCATAGTGACTTTCACTACCTCATTCTGTTAAATGTAAATCTATACAAGTAACTACATGGAAACCCAAAATACTCCCCAGGTTCGAGTATGGACCCCCGCACCACCACCCTGCACCCTCAACCCCGAAGCCCTGGGACTGCAACCACATCTCCCCTGAAAGTCCCGCTGTATAAGAGCATCTGCTTAATGCTGTAAACCTAAATCATCCAGACGCACACACTATATGGGGCAATTTAAATATTGGGTTTCAGACAGCGGGAGGCAATTCACCTTGAATCTATGTTTTTACACACCCGCTCACTCAAACACACTATATGGGGCAATTTTCCCCACCATTGTGAGTTCCACTACCTTATTCTGTTAACTGTAAATCTGAATACTCCCCCGGTTCGAGTATGGACCCCCTGCACCACCACCCTGCACCCTGCACCCTCAACCCCGAAGCTCTGGGACTGCAACCACATCTCCCCTGAAAGTCCCGCTGTATAAGAGCATCTGCTTAATGCTGTAAACCTAAATCATCCAGACACACACACTATATGGGGCAATTTAAACATTTAGTTTCGGACAGCGGGAGGCAATTCACTTTGAATCTTTACCTCATTCTCAAAATATCTTCCGATTAATGCTATTCTAAGGACTAGGGTCGTAGGGGGTGGTTCCCCATGCCCATCCCATGGAGAACGTTTAGGACGCTGGGCAGATACACACAGGACAGGGTCAATTTAGATGAACCAATTCACCTTGAATCCATTTTTACCCACTCGCTCACACTATATGGGGCAATTTAGAATATTTGGTTTCGGACAGCAGGAGGCAATTCACCTTGAATCTATGTTTTTGCACACCCGCTCACACAAACACACTATATAGGGGCAATTTTCACACCATAGTGACTTTCACTACCTCATTCTGTTAAATGTAAATCTATACAAGTAACGGTTCGTGTATGGACCCCGCACCACCACCCTGCACCCTGCACCCTCAACCCCGAAGCCCTGGGACTGCAACCACATCTCCCCTGAAAGTCCCGCTGTATAAGAGCATCTGCTTAATGCTGTAAACCTAAATCATCCAGACACACACACTATATGGGGCAATTTAAATATTGGGTTTCAGACAGCGGGAGACAATTCACCTTGAATCTTAACCACCTTCTCATATGAGGACAGGGGCAATTTAGAGTAACCAATTCACCTTGAATCCATATTTTTGGCCACTCGCTCACACTATATGGGGCAATTTAGAATACTTGGTTTCGGACAGCGGGAGGCAATTCACCTTGAAACTATGTTTTTGCACACCCGCTCACACAAATACACTATATGGGGCAATTTAGAATATTTGGTTTCGGACAGCGGGAGGCAATTCACCTAGAAACTATGTTTTTGCACACCCGCTCACACTATATGGGGCAATTTAGAATATTTGGTTTCGGACAGCGGGAGGCAATTCACCTAGAAACTATGTTTTTGCACACCCGCTCACACTATATGGGGCAATTTAGAATATTTTGTTTCGGACAGCGGGAGGCAATTCACTTGTTTTTACACACGCGCTCACACAAACACACTATATAGGGGCAATTTTCCCCACCATTGTGAGTTCCACTACCTTATTCTGTTAACTGTAAATCTGAATACTCCCCCGGTTCGAGTATGGACCCCCCGCACCACCACCCTGCACCCTGCACCCTCAACCCTGAAGCCCTGGGACTGCAACCACATCTCCCCTGAAAGTCCCGCTGTATAAGAGCATCTGCTTAATGCTGTAAACCTAAATCATCCAGACGCACGCGGCCCGAGCAATTAATCACGCTAATTCCTGAACAGCTGACAGCCACCAATCACCACTCCTCCCATCTGTGCGTGATTAATCGGCGGCGCAATGGAAACAATGGCTTTCCGTGTATCTACTAAAGCCCGAATGTGTCTCCCATTATGCCTCCGACGCACTTTAAGGTGGAACTAAGATCCAATTTATGAACCCCGGGCTCCGAGGAGTGTGTGCGAGACACCGATGGTGTCTGTAATGGCCAATATCAGCAGATGCAATCTATCTAGAAGCGCTTCTTCCTGTGTGTTTCTTTTTTTCTTTTTTTTATTTTCGTGTTGTTTTGCTTTTTTTTTTTCTTTTTTCCCGGCAGCAACATCGCCGGTCCTTTCCGCCTACACAAGCACTTTTGAAATCAATCCAAAGACACAAAACTACACAGGGCGCTCTCTAATAGAAGTTTGTAAGCATGTGTGTATGTGCACATGTTTGAAGGCTGAGGTTTAATGAAAAAGCACTCTGCACTTGTTGGGCTGGCCTTGTTTACCTCCTCCGAGTCAGAGTGGCACTTTCATCTGTCTTCTCCTCTAATTGGATCCTCTGCTCCGGCTCGCCTTTACAGCGCCGTGTCACTATTCTCATAGTGGCAACTTTTACCTTCCACACACACACACACACACACACACACACACACACACACACACACGTTTGCAAATACAAAAATCACTGCAAAGCTTGCTGAAGTTCCCAGCAGTGTTGCCAACTCCTCAGTAAGCAAAGCTATTGGCTGTCCCAAAAGTCACTAAATGATGTCATCGCCTCATTTGCATAAATTGGCTTAGTACTTAGCACGTTCTCCTCTCAGCACTAGGGAGTTTCCATGTTCTCCCACAGTCCAAAAACATGGATCAAGTCTATTGAGTTCTCCAAATTGCCCCATATAGAGTGAGTGTGTATGTGTGAGTGAGTGTCCAGTGATAGATTGGCGTCCTGTCCTGGGTGTATCTGCCCAGCGCCCGAGACGTTCTCCTCTGGATGGGGATGAAGAACCCAATGCGACCCTAATAGAGGATAAAGCAGAAGATAATGGATGGATGTTTTTGAAGCATGGCACAGTGGCTTAGTGGTTGGCATGTTCTCCTCTCAGCGCTAGGGATTCCTGGTTTGAATCCCCATCTGGGTGGAGTTTCCATGTTCTCCCCGTGTCCGCGTGGGTTTCCTCCGGGTTCTCCGGTTTCCTCCCATAGTCCAAAAACAAGGATCTAGGTCAATTGACTTTTCCAAATTGCCCCATATAGAGTGTGTCTGTGTGAGTGAGTGTGCACCGTGATAGATTGGCGCCCTGTCCTGGGTGTATCTGCCCAGCACCCAAAACGTTCTCCCCTGAATGGGTGTGGGTAACTCAATGGGTTTCCTCCGGGTTCTCCAGTTTCCAAAAAAAAAAGTCCAAAAAAAAAAGGATCTAGGTCAATTGACTTTGCCAAATTGCCCCATATAGAGTGTGTTTGTCTGTGTGAGTGAGTGTGTGTCCAGTAATAGACCTGGATGGTCATGGGGAACCCCCAATTCGTAAGTCCATCCATTCATTATCTTCCGCTTTATCCTCTATTAGGGTTGCGGGGGGGGGGGGGGGGTTCCCCATGCCCATCCAGGGGAGAACGTTTTGGTTGCTGGGCAGATAAACCCAGGACAGGACGCCAATCTATCACTGGGCACACACTCACTCACACAGACAAACTCTATATGGGGCAATTTGGAGAACTCAATTGACTTGATCCATGTTTTTGGACTGTGGGAGGAAACCGGAGAACCCTGAGGAAACCCACGTGGACACGGGGACAACCGGGAAACATGCCAACCACTAAACCACCGTGCCAACGCTTTGTAAGTCGCGTTGGATAAAAGTGCAAAAAGTTGGCAACACTGGTTGCCACTGTGTGTGTGTGTGTGTGTGTGTGTGTGTGCGCATGTTTGCCCCAATCACAGTGATTCATTGTGCATTTCTTCCATGTCATTCCAAACACACAACATCTCCTTTAAGCTCAGATGGCTCGAGGAGACACCGCCAGTCTTGGGAACTCAATAGCGAGCGAAATGCAAATCTACAGCACGCTCAAGCAGAACATCGCGTCAGGCGGGAGAACCCTTCCCAGATCAGAAGTCGAAGCCCGCGATAGTTAGAACCTAATTAGAGACGTTCTTTGAGCCGACATTAGAAGATCCCGGCGGAATTGTGCGGCCAGGCCCGGGTTCTATTCGTTAAAATCAGCTCGGATTGTTCTCTCGACCGGAACTGGGAATTTCTGCTTCAGAAAGCCGAAGTCGTCGGAAAACTCGCATCTAATTAAGACCCGAAACGCTCGCATTCGCACTTGACGGGTTCTTATGATGTTTAAAGGATGACGCCACGTGCTCGAATGAGAACGGTTCTGCGACACGACCCTCGGAAAAAAGTCCTCGAGATATAAGCGACCCGTAATCGGTGGAACCTGATCTCGTTAAATAGACGTTGTTTGTATAGCGTGCACCTGACTGCTTTCATTTACAAATTTGGAACCGTATGAGTTCATTTAGGGCAGCACGGTGGAAGAGTGGTTGGCATGTTCTCCTCTCAGCGCTAGGGATTCCCGGTTCGAAGCCCAATCTGGGTGGAGTTTCCATGTTCTCCCCGTGTCCATGTGGGTTTCCTCCGGGTTCTCCGGTTTCCTCCCACAGTCCAAAAACATGGATCAAGGTCAATTGAGTTCTCCAAATTGCCCCATATAGAGTGTGTCTGTGTGAGTGAGTGTGTGTCCAGTGATAGATTGGCGCCCTGTCCTGGGTCTATCTGCCCCGAAACGTTCTCCCCTGGAGGGGCATGGGGGAACCCCCCCCCCCCCCCCACAACCCTAAAAGAGGATAAAGTGGAAGATAATGGACGAAATCCTACTGGGGTGGCATGGTGGCTTAGTGGTTGGCATGTTCTCCTCTCAGCACTAGGGATTCCCGGTTCGAAGCCCAATCCGGGTGGAGTTTCCATGTTCTCCCCGTGTCCATGTGGGTTTCCTCCTCCTCCGGGTTCTCCAGTTTCCCCCCACAGTCCAAAAACATGGATCCAGGTCAATTGAGTTCTCCAAATTGCCCCATATAGAGTGTGTTTGTATGAATGAGTGTGTGTCCAGTAATAGATAGGCGTTCTGTCCTGGGTGTACCTGCCCAGCGCCCGAAACGTTCTCCCCTGGATGGGCATGGGAAACCCCCCCCCCGCCGCGACCCTAATAGAGGATAAAGCGGAAGATAATGGATGAATTCCTACTAGGGTGGCATGGTGGCTGAGTGGTTATTATGTTCGCCCCTCAGAGCAAAGAACCGTGAGAACGTGCTAGAACATTATTTTCAATGATGTACCATTAATGGAAATCTACAGATTAATATAAACATTTCCTCATGAGCACTAAACCTGGATCCGGTTACTCAGCAACCAATGTACACTTTAAAAAGTGAACTAGATTACATCGTGGAAGACCAAATTAGTAATAAATTAGTTTTAAACAAACGTATTTATGAATTATACCTTGTTTTTTTCCAATTAGAGTGTGTTTGTAACCGTTTACAATATTATTCACAATAATGCAGAACCTCGAGCGCCTTATTACTTTAATAAGCCACTGGCTAAAACCATATACGTCAAAAAATGTAGACAAACGTACATATCAGAGTGTTAATGTTAATAAATACCCAAACGTCACTTTTAAGATAGATCTTAATTATGATACTATTCAGAGCTAGGGGTGTATTCAACTAAGGATTTTCATAGTCGAATCTGATTCGTCAGATTTTCCCTATAGTCGACTGATAGTCGAATCAGTTAAAATTTCACCACAAGACGGCGCTATAAGCGTGGTTTTTAAAAAAAGATTTTTCTAGAGCACCGGAATGTGCAACTAACTGCAGGGGGAGTTTTATTAATTGTTATAATTAATAACAATTTATATAATTAATTAAAAATAAAAAAACAGCAAATTGGACTTAAGTTTAACGATTTTGTGTCTATTGTTAAAGCGCACACATCATTTAAAAAAATATTAACAGAAATTAGGATGATTTAATTTGACAAAAGGCTATATATATATATAACGAAAACAAAGACATTTCATGTAAAAACTAATGCTTAGCAGCAGCCATGGGCGCCCCCATGTGGTCAAAATGGTACATTCGACTATGAGGTTCATAGTGGACTACGGTTCTCCGAATCGAATCAGTCGAATATTGCAGCTCACCCCTATTCAGAGCTATTCATTTTCAAACACTGACACTAAAGAATTATAACTGCTTACCTGAAACAGGATGGAAAATACATTTAAAACTTGGGAACAACACAAATTCATAGTTTCGGTAGCTTAAGGATACTTTCCCGGCGGTCCCACAGCCACTCTGTAGTCACTGTAGCTGTTCGTGGGGTGGAAGTTGAAGACGAAAATGACGTTGGCTCTCTCGAAGACGATCACCTTGTCTCCCTCATGCTTTGTGCTGACGTAGGCCTAGAACGTTGAAGAAAGCACAATATATAATAATAAAGCATTAAGGTATGAAAGGGAACTATTATTAATAACAATAGTTCTGTGGTTCGGTGGCTTAGTGGTTGGCATGTTCTCCTCTCAGCGCTAGGGATTCCCAGTTCGAATCCCAATCTGGGTGGAGTTTCCATGTTCTCCCCATGTCAGTGTGGGTTTCCTCCGGGTGAAGGATGAAGGTCAATTGAGTTCGCCAAATTGCGTAAAAAATATAGAGTGTGTTTCTGTGAGTGAGTGTGTGCCCTGCAATAGATTGGCGGGTGTCCTGTCCTGGGTGTATCTGCCCAGCGCCCGAAACGTTCTCCCCTGGATGGGAATGGGGAACCCAATGCGACCCTAATAGAGGATAAAGCGGGAGATAATGGATGGATGGATGTTTTTAAAGCACGGCACGGTGGCTTAGTGGTTAGCATGTTCTCCTCTCAGCATTAGGGATTCCCGGTTCGAATCCCAATCTGGGTGGAGTTTCCATTTTCTCCCCGTGTCCGCGTGGGTGTCCTCCGGGTTCTCCGGTTTCCTCCCACAGTCCAAAAACATGGATCAAGGTCAATTGAGTTCTCCAAATTGCCCCATATAGAGTGTGTCTGTGAGTGATTTTGTGTCCAGCGATAGATTGCCCCCCTGTCCTGGGTGTATCTGCCCAGCGCCCGAAACATTCTCCCCTGGATGGGAATGGGGAACCCAATGCGACCCTAATAGAGGATAAAGTAGAAGATAATGGATGGATGGATGTTTTTAAAGCACGGCATGGTGGCTTAGTGGTTGGCATGTTCTCCTCTCAGCTCTAGGGATTCCCGGTTCGAATCCCAATCTGGGTGGAGTTTCCATGTCCTCCCCATGTCCGTGTGGGTTTCCTCTGGGTTCTCCGGTTTCCTCCCAAGGTCCAACTGAATCTATCCTAATTGACCGCCATATAGAGTGCCCCATATAGTGAGTGTGTGCCCAGCAATAGATTGGCGGGTGTCCTGTCCTGGGTGTATCTGCCCAGTGCCCGAAACGTTTTCCCCTGGATGGGAATGGGGAACCCAATGCGACCCTAATAGAGGATAAAGCGGGAGATAATGGATGGATGGATGTTTTTAAAGCACGGCACAGTGGCTTAGTGGTTAGCATGTTCTCCTCTCGGCATTAGGTATTCCCAGTTCGAATCCCAATCTGGGTGGAGTTTCCATGTTCTCCCCATGTCCGCGTGGGTTTCCTCCGGGTTCTCCGGTTTCCTCCCACAGTCCAAAAATAAGGATCTAGGTCAATTGACCGCCAAATTGCCCCATATAGGCCCGACTCAAAGCGGAGTGCAGCTACACCTGTACACAACCTTGAGGGTCTGCTTTAATGGGCATAACATTATTTCAACTGTAGCTATGTTAGAAAAACAATAAAAAAAAATATCTAAATGTCGAGACTGGTTGGTTTATTAAGGACCTTCACGTCAACCGAGCTTATGTGGCCATTTCTATTAATGGAATCGCCTTAAGGACTACCCTCACAACACGTAAACATATATAAATGCACTATAAAACACTCAATTTAAATAAAATTTAATTAAAAAATACTATTTCAATTATAGTTATAGTGGTGTCATTCTTTAAATCTAATTGGCTGAGCCATTCGAACAGCCGTGACATTATCGACAATAACACACACCTTTGAGCGCTTCACATTCGTATCAATGTGTGATCTGCAATACACTATTTTAAACTATAAAATACAGATTAATATAAACAGCCAGTCCATTCCCAACGAGCGCTAAACCTGTTGCGGCTGTTTTTTTATAAACCGTGTTCTATAATTTGGCCACTAGATGGCAGTTTTTAGTTGTTAGAGAAACTGGAATTCTGTTACTCAGTGGTCAGCGTTCATTTCCAAAACGGGACTAGATTATGTTGCGGAAGACCAAATTATTAACGATTTTGTTTTTAATAAACGCATTCATTTTACGCAAGAGGTTTCGAAAGAGGTACACAACCTTGAGTGTCTTATTGCTTTAATAAAAAAAACAAGGTTACATTTATTAAATTGCCAGTTTTCTCTAACAAACAAATACTACCATCTAGTGGCCAAATTTATAGAATGCAGTGAATAAAAAAAACATCAGGAAAAAAAAAATATTGTACATCACGCATTGATACGAATGTGAAGCGCTCAGAGGTATGTGTGTGTGCGTTATTGTTAATAACGTCACCGCTGGATAAACGGCTCAGCCAATCAGATTTAAGGACTGGAGCTACCCGTTTTATAATGGAAAATATATTACCACAGAGGCGGTTCTGCAAAAGACGAGTAGCTATTCAGCTCATCTTATTATCTTCCACTAAGATTGGAATTTTAATATACCCACACTCACTCATTCACTACATAGGGGCAATCTAAATGGGGCAATTTAAAGCAGCTAATTCACCTTGAAAGTGGAAACTAAAACCCATGTGGACACGGGGAGAACATAGACACTCCACTAAGATTGGGATTTGAATATACACACACTTACTCATGCACCACATAGGGGCAATTTAAGTGGGGGCAATTTAAAGCAGCTAATTCACCTTGAAAGTTGAAACTGTAACCTATGCGGACACGGGGAGAACATAGACACTCCACTTAGATTGGGATCTGAATATACACACACACACTTACTCATGCACTACATAGGGGCAATTTAAATAGGGGCAATTTAAAGCAGCTAATTCACCTTGAAAGTAGAAACTGAAACCCAATCGGACACAAGGAGAACATAGACACTCCACTAAGATTGGGATTTGAATATACACACACACACTTAGTCATGCATTACATAGGGCAATTTAAAGCAGCTCATTCACCTTGAAAGTTGTAACTGTAACCTTTGCGGACACGGGGAGAACATAGACACTCCACTAAGATCGGGATTTGAATATACCCACACTCACTCATTCTCTACATAGGGGCAATTTAAAGCAGCTAAATCACCTTGAAAGTGGAAACTGAAACCTATGCGGATACGGGGAGAACATAGACACTCCACTAAGATTGGGATTTAAATATACACACACACTTACTCATGCACTACATAGGGGCAATTTAAATGGGGGCAATTTAAAACAGCTAATTCACCTTGAAAGTGGAAACTGAAACCCACGAGGACACAGGGGGAGCATGGAAACATTGGAAAGACTTATTAGACCATTTCCAAATGATTTTACAGAAAGAACGAATGAAAGAATGAAAGAACACACACGTCCTTTCAAAGTCTCCGCCTCACAAGGAATTGAAATCAAGGTCAGAACACGGAACCTCCGCAGAACTCACACAGAAACACGAGCTACTTCAGACCTGCGGGCATTATTTAACGTTTAACATGTTCGCGGCACTCGTGGATGCTTAGATCTCATTCCCGGGGCTTTGAACATTACATTTTATTAAAGGAAGGCCTGGGGCAACCCCGCCTCCATCAAAAGAACATGGATATTATGTTAAAATGACCCTGAGAAAAAAAAAAAAAAACAATTTTACGTTAGATTCCCTTTAATTATTACTGTTTATTTAGCATTCTATCTTTGTGGATTTACTCACTGCATTATATTCTCTCAAATTTATATATTATATTCTCTCTATTATAAAAATTATATATTATATTCTCTCAAATATGTTTTATTATTTTTATTCGGAGGATTATATATTATTAATGTATTAAACCCATATTTTACTAAATATCCACGTCGGGTTCTATGAGAATCTCAGATCTGACGGCTTAAAGACGCAAAATCGTTAAACTTCAGTCCAATTTGCTGTTTTTTTATTTTTAATTAATTATATAAACTTATTAATATATAATAATTATATAAACTAATTATATAAACTAGCATGTTCTCTCTATATGGGGCAATGTGGAGAACTCAATTGACCTTGATCCGGGGGGGGGGGGGGGGGGGTGGGTACCCCATGCCCATCCAGGGGAGAACATTTCAGGCGTTGGGCAGATACACCCAGGACAGGACGCCAATCTATCGCTGGACACACACTCACTCACACACACACACTCTATATCTTGGTTGCAGCATCTTGGTTCAGGTATCAGAAAATAAATTATATTGCAAATGATTGGCACGGTGGTTTAGTGGTTGGCATGTTCTCCTCTTAGCGCTAGGGATTCCCGGTTCGAATCCCCATCTGGGTGGAGTTTCCATGTCCTCCCCGTGTCCACGTGGGTTTCCTCTGGGTTCTCTGATTTCCTCCCACAGTCCAAAAACATGGATCAAGTCTATTGAAGTCTCCAAATTGCCCCATATAGAGTGTGTCTGTGTGAGTGAGTGTGTGTCCAGTGATAGATTGGCGTCCTGTCCTGGGTGTATCTGCCCAGCGCCCGAGACGTTCTCCCCTGGATGGGCATGGGGAACCCCCCCCCCGCGCGACCCTAATAGAGGATAAAGCGGAAGATAACGGATGAATGAATGGTTGGCACGGTGGCTTAGTGGTTGGCATGTTCTCCTCTCAGCGCTAGGGATTCCCCGTTCGAATCCCAATCTGGGTGGAGTTTCCATGTTCTCCCCGTGTCCGCGTGGGCTTCCTCCGGGTTCCTCCCACAGTCCAAAAACATGGATCAAGTCAATTGAGTTCTCCAAATTGCCCCATATAGAGTGTGTTTGTGTGAGTGAGTGAGTGTCCTGTGATAAATAGGCGTCCTGTCGTGGGTGTATCTGCCCATCGCCCGAAACGTTCTCCCCTGGATGACCCTAGTGAACCCACCCCCGCGACCCTAATAGAGGATAAAGGGGACGATGTTTTGTTTTGTTAGCAGCATCACTTCTGATCCTGCTTTTGGTCTAACGGCCTGAATTTACCAACAAAAAGTTTTTAGTGTCGGTAACGGCTATCAGCCAACCAATCAGAAGAAAGTTTTGGTGTGAACATGGTGTAATCAGAAGTAATAACAGGGTGGATTAACATTCAATCAAACGGAGCTGCGTGCATGCGGATACAGCTGATTGGTAGACAGTCACAATCAGTAACAATCACACACTACACCAAGTTGCAGCGAGTTAAAATAGGAATAAAAATCGAAGAGACAACGGCATCGTGATGCGGGAAATGAACACGGACCTGCGTTTAAACAAACGACACTCTTAAAGTCACCTCTTAAACAAAAACCCACGCTTAAAACCCACCGTCTTAATGATTTAAAGGGGAAAAATGTATTTTGCAATATATAAAAGGTGTCTGTTGTGTAGTTTATTAAAGCAATAAGGTGCGAGGGGGCGTGGCGTTATTTTAAATATATCAGGAAAGAGGTGTTATGCCTGACTCATAGCGGAGTGCAGTTACACCTCTTTACTGTGATTTATTCACAATAAAACACAACCTCCAGTAGGGCTATATTCAACTAAAGATTTTCATAGTCGATTCCGATTCGTCAGATTTTCCCTATAGTCGACTGATAGTCGAATCAGTTAAAATTTCACCACAAGATGGCGCTATAAGCGTAGTTTTTAAAAAACAATTTTTTAAATATATTTTACTTGTTTTTCTAACAAAAGAAAAAACCTTTTTTTTTGTTTTTGTTTTTTCTTTTTTTTCCCCTAGAAATTAGGATGATTTTATTTGACAAAAGGCTATATATATATATAACGAAAACAAAGACATTTCATGTAAAAACTAATGCTTAGCAGCAGCCATGGGCGCCCCCATGTGGTCAAAATGGTACATTCGATTATGAGGTTCATAGTCGACTACGGTTCTCCGAATCGAATCGTCGAATCAGCGAATATTGCAGCTCACCCCTAACCTCCAGTGTGTTATTGCTTTCATAAAACGGTTAAAAACGCACTATAAAAAAAAAAAAAAACAAGGTTCGATACATAATTGCATTTATTGAAAGCAAAATTGTTAAATTGTTTTTCCGTGACATAATCTAGACCGGGTGACTTAGTGTTTAGCATGTTCTCCTCTCAGCGCTAGGGATTCCCGGTTCGAATCCCCATCTGGGTGGAGTTTCCATGTTCTCCCCGTGTCCGCGTGGGTTTCCTCCGGGTTCTCCGGTTTCCTCCCATAGTCCAAAAACATGGATCAAGTCGATTGAATTCTCCAAATTGCCCCATATGGAGTGTGTGTGTGTGTGTGAGTGAGTGTGTGCCCAGCGATAGATTGGCGTCCTGTCCTGGGTGTATCTGCCCAGCGCCTGGAATGTTCTCCCCTGGATGGGCATGGGGAACCCCACCGCGACCCTAATAGAGGGTAAAGTGGAAGATAATGAATGAATGAATAATCTAGTCCGGTTTTTATACTCTGATAACTGAGTAACAGGATTCCGGTTTCTTTGACAGACAAAAACTGCCATCTAGTGGCCAAATTACAGTATATATATATATATATATATATATACACACACACACACACACACACACATACATTATCTTCTGCTTTATCCTCTATCAGGTTCGTGGGGAGGGGGGGGGGGGTTCCCAATGCCCATTCAGGGGAACCCCCCACGAGAATCTAATAGAGGATAAAGCGGAAGATAATGGATGGATGGAATGGCCCAAAAATGGGCGTGGTTTTAGCTAGTGGGTTTCTCTGCAGAGGTGGCACGGTGGCTTAGTGGTTGGCATGTTCTCCTCTCAGCACTAGGGATTCCTGGTTCAAATGCCAATCTGGGTGGAGCTTCCATGGTCTCCCCATGTCCATCCATCCATAATCTTCCACTTTATCCTCTATTAGGGTCGCGGGGGGGGGGGGGGGTGTCGATTTCCCCATGCCCATCCAGGGGAGAACGTTTCAGGCACTGGGCAGATAGACCCAGGACAGTGCGCCAATCTATCGCTGGACACACACTCACTCACACAGACACACTCTGTATGGGGCAATTTGGAGAATTCAATTGACTTGAACCATGTTTTTGGACTGTGGGAGGAAACCAGAGAACCCGGAGGAAAGTCACGCGGACGCAGGGAGAACATGAAAACTCCACCCAGATTGGGATCTGAAGCGGGAATCCCAATCTGGGTGGAGTTTCCATGTTCTCCCCGCGTCCGTGTGGGTTTCCTCTGGGTTCAAAAACATGGTCAATTGAATTCTCCAAAATTGCCTCATATAGAGTGTGTCTGTGTGAGTGAGTGTGTGCCCAGTGATAGGTTGGCGCCCTGTCCTGGTTTTATCTGCCCAGCACCCGAGACGTTCTCCCCTGTATGGTCATGGGGAACCCCCCCCCCCCCCCGCCCCCCATGACCCTAATAGAGAATAAAGCAGAAGATAATGGATGGATGGATGGAATTCCGGTATAGGGGGTGTATTAAAACGGTCTGAATTATAGAATATGTTATAGAATGTGGTTATACAAGCTGTTGATCACGTTTTCTTAGAAACGAGAAATAATAAAAACTTATTAAAATGCAGCCAAATGGATTCGGTGGGAGCTTTAGGTGTGTTTGGTCTGTGTGCAGACTACAAATACGATCGGCCGCCCGTCCGAAGGAGCAGGGGGAGAAAAAAAAAAAAACGTGCTAATGCATGACAAAACGGTTAGCAGAAATGAAAAAAGAACTCATGCTTTAAATTTCTTCGTGAACCCCCCGCTGTGCCCCCGGCAAAATCATTTTAATAGCTCAGACCCACCTTCTGAATGCAAATGTTAACCTGAAAGTTCTCCCTTCATCCCGGTGACCGAGACAAATATTAACGTCTCATTCTGTACATCAACGGAACAGTACCAAGCATCTGGTTCCGCTCCTTAGATCTGATTGGCTGAGCCGGTCATCCAGCTGTGACATCATTGACAATAACACACACACACACACACACACACACACACACACAGGTTCTATTTAAAAATATTGGACGCGAGGGAGATGATGTGTGGAACTGTGCATTGAAGCGAATCATCTCTGCATCCTCCAACTGTTCCAGCTCACCAGCGAAGAACCGTGAGAACGTGCTAGAACATCAGGGGAGAACGTTTGAGTGGTACCCTGGACAGGGTGGCACACACTCATTCACACACATCATATAGGGGCAATTTGGAGCATTCAGTTCACATTGAATGCATGTTTTTGGACTGAAAACCGGAGAACCCGGATGAAACCCACAGGGACACGGGGAGAACATGGAAACTCCACCCAGATCAGGATTCGAACCGGGAATCCCCAGCACTGAGAGGAGAACATGCCAACCACTAAGCCAGCATGCCTCCCATAATTTTAAATCATCAATCCATTATCTTCCGCTTTGTCCTATATTAGGGTTGCGGGGGGGGGGGGGGGGGTTCCCCATGCCCATCCAGGGGAGAACGTTTCGGGCGCTGGGCAGATACACCCAGGACAGGACGCCGATCTATCACTGGACACACATTCACACACACACACACACACACACACACACACTCTATATGGGGCAATTTGAAGCACTCAATTGACCTCATCCATGTATTTGGACTGTGGGAGGAAACCGGAGAACCCGGAGGAAACCCACAGGGACACGGGGAGAACATGGAAACTCCACCCAGATCAGGATTCGAACCGGGAATCCCCAGCACTGAGAGGAGAACATGCCAACCACTAAGCCAGCATGCCTCCCATAATTTTAAATCATCCATCCATTATCTTCCGCTTTGTCCTCTATTAGGGTGGCAGGGGGGGGGGGTTCTCCATGCCCATCCAGGGGAGAACGTTTTGGGCGCTGGGCAGATACACCCAGGACAGGGGGGCAATCTATCCCTGGACACACACACACACACACACACACAATCACACTCTATATGGGGCAATTTGAAGAACTCAAATGACTTGATCCATGTTTTTGGACTGTGGGAGGAAACCGGAGAACCCGGAGGAAACCCACGCGGACACGGGGAGAACATGGAAACTCCACCCAGATGGGGATTCGAACCGGGAATCCCTAGTGCTGAGTGGAGAACATGCCAACCACTAAGCCACCGTGCCGCCTAATATTAAATCATGTACCATTAATAGGAATCCCAATATGGGAATTCGAACCTGGATCCCCAGCACTGAAAGGAGAACATGCTAAACACTATGCCACCATGCCGTCCGTGGTACCTTCAAATCCATAATTACAAATAGCTCTTTAATAAAAATAAAGATCGAATGGATGGAGTTTCCATGTTCTCCACATGTTCACATGGGTTTCCTCCCACAGGGTGAGGTGCCAAATTGCCCCTAACATGTGTGTCTGTGTGAGTTCAGGTGAGGTGCTCTAAATTGGATGGGCCCCACCCCCCCCCCCCACGACCCATATATAGAGTGTGTCTGTGTGAGTCAATGTGTCCAGTGATAGATTTGCGTCCTGTCCTGGGTGTATCTGCCCAGCGCCCGAAACGTTCTCCTCTGGATGGGCATAGGGAACCCCCCCCCCCCCCCCACGACCCTAATATAGGATAAAGCGGAAGATAATGGATGAAGAAATGGCTGCTCCAAATTGCCCCATATAGAATGTGTCTGTGTGAGTGAGTGTGTGTCCAGTGATAGATTGGCGTCCTGTCCTGGGTGTATCTGCCCAGCGCCCGCAACGTTCTCCTCTGGATGAGCATGGAGAACCCCCCGCGACCCTAGTAGAGGATAAAGTGGGAGATAATGGATGGATGAAGAAATGGGTGCTCCAAATTGCCCCACATAGAGTGTGTCTGTGTGAGTGAGTGTGTGTCCAGTGATAGATTGGCGTCCTGTCCTGGGTGTATCTGCCCAGCGCCCGCAACGTTCTCCTCTGGATGGGCATGGAGAACCCCCCCCGCAACCCTGGTGGAGGATAAAGCAGAAGATAATGAGATGAGAGGTCTCATAAGGGTTCCATGCCGTCAGCTTAGGTTCTTGTTTTTAATGAGGTGATGAGCTAACGTTCTGAAACACAAAGTTCAACAAGCAGAACCCTCTTCCTGTTTAAAGCTCAAATTACTGACCCAATATTATTCTATTTTAATTCTATTTTACATTTCAGTGCAAGTTTGGCCACGCCCCCTTCTTCCTCCATCATCTATCTCCTCCACTTGGACTTTGTAGTTCTATAATTCCAGACTGTAGTCCATCTGTGTTCTTGGTTCTGTTAGTCCCCTGTTGGTTCTCTGTTCTCTATTGGTCAGGTGTAGTTTGGGTGGTGGATTGTTTATTGTCGGTTCTGCAGTGACACTGATGTGGTGAGGGGGTTCTAGTGCAGCATTTAAACACCTCAGTGACACTGCTGGGATAGGACTAATGCCCCCACCAAATAACCCCTGCTCTGTGGTGGTTCTATTGGGGTTCTGACCATTAGAACAGAGTAAAGGGGACGTACACAGTATGTACTGTAGAACAAACAGATGGACTACAGTCTGGAAATGGAGAACTACAAAGTCCATCTTTACAGGACGTGGAACTGAGAACATGGACAATAGGTGGAGCAAAAAGGGGGCGTGGCCAAACTGGTACTTTGACGGGTACTGTAGATGTATATTGTAGTTTTACTTTGTTCTGTTTGTCCCCTGTTGGTTCTCTGTTCTCTATTGGTCAGGTGTAGTTTGGGTGGTGGATTGTTGATTGTCGGTTCTGCA
>JAFMOC010000314.1:0-27500 GCA_019802505.1 Corydoras sp. C115 | reverse complement strand
ATGACATCCACACATACTTTATAGGGGCAATTTAGCGCACCCAATTCACCTTTAATCAGTTTTTGTATATAAACTAGGGTCACGGAAGGTGGGTTCACCATGTCCTTCTAGGGGAGAACATTTTGGCTGCAGGGCAGATACACCCAGGACACTCTCACACACAGTTACACACAATATAGGGGCAATTTACATACACTTTGTAGGGGCAATTTAGCGCACCCAATTCACCTTTAATCCATGTTTTTGTATATAAACTAGGGTCACGGAAGGTGGTTTCACCATGTCCCTCTAGGGACTGCAGGGCAGATACACCCAGGACACTCTCACACACAGTTACACACAATATAGGGGCAATTTACACATACTTTATAGGGGCAATTTAGCGCACTCAATTCACCTTTAATCCATGTTTTTGTATATAAACTAGGGTCACGGAAGGTGGGTTCACCATGTTCCTCTAGGGGAGAACATTTCGGCTGCAGGGCACATACACCCAGGACACTCACACACACAGTTACACACTATATAGGGGCAATTTAGCACACCCAATTCACCTTTAATCCATGTTCTTGTATATAAATAGTGTCACGGAAGGTGGTTTCACAATGTCCCTCTAGGGGATAACATTTCGGCAGCAGGGCAGATACACCCAGGACACTCACACTCACAGTTACACACAATATAGGGGCAATTTACACATACTTTATAGGGGCAATTTAGCGCACCCAATTCACCTTTAATCCATTTTTGTATATAAACTAGGGTCACGGAAGGTGGGTTCACCATGTCCCTCTAGGGGATAACATTTCGGCAGCAGGGCACATACACCCAGGACACTCTCACACACAGTTACACACAATATAGGGGCAATTCACCTTTAATCCACGTTTTTGTATATAAACTAGGGTCACGGAAGGTGAGTTCACCATGTCCCTCTAGGGGATAACATTTCGGCAGCAGGGCACACCCAGGACACTCACACACACAGTTACACACTATATAGGGGCAATTTACACATACTTTATAGGGGCAATTTAGCGCACCCAATTCACCTTTAATCCGTTTTTGTATATAAACTAGGGTCACGGAAGGTGGGTTCACCATGTCCCTCTAGGGGAGAACATTTCGGCAGCAGGGCACATACACCCAGGACACTCACACTCACAGTTACACACTATATAGGGGCAATTTATTCTTCACTGTATAATTGTATAAATAAACTTTAGGTCAGTTTTATTCCCAGATTAATCTTCAGCAGGCCGAGCCGTATCTTTGAGGTTACGTTCTAGAGGAAGAAGCGGTTTGTCTCTCACCGGCGGTGCCGCGAGCCAGCCGTACTTGTCCTCGGTGCGGTTCATGTCCCGGTCGAAGGCGTACAGTTGTCCGTAGCGCAGATGATCCGTGTCCAGCAGGTTGAACTGCCGCCGGGCGTAATGGTAGCTCTCATTATTCCCCACCCTCGGAAAGTCCAGCCACTCCGGATGGCCGAATTCATTACCTGCACACAGGGGAGACCGGCCTGGAGGTCAGAAGTGTAACACCGGCAGCCGGAACCAGGGGATCCAATCGAACCCGCGCCCTCGTTTACATATGCAGCCTGCTTTGACGTTCTACGCAGGTGTCCATGTGTATTCAAAGAAACGGATGAGTCGGCACAAATCGACTCCCACAACGGCACTGACCTTTAGCGAGCGTCAACAAGAAAGCTGCTGATTCGGGAAAAGAAGACGAGGGTGAAGCGGAAGAACGCTTTAATGACACGCCATGCGAGGGAACGGTGCGAGAGCCGCGAACGAGGAGGAGAACATCAGAGGTACGCTTCTTGAACGGGATGCCAGGTGTCGTTACTCAGCGGTTAGCGAGGTGGCCGTCGTTCGATTCGAAGGTCGTGGCTTCAGATCCCAGGTCCACTCGAGGTACCCAGGTGGGTTCTTGAGCGAGACACCTTAACCCTCATTATAAAGCAGGTCGTTAGGGTCCTTTAATCTGATTGGCTGAGACGTTGGCCCAGCCGTGACATTATTGCCAATAACACACACTTCATATTCGTATCAATGCGTGATTGGTAAATAATTAAATACATTTCTTTTTTGGCCACTAGATGGGAGTATTGATACTAGGGGTGAGCTGCAATATTCGAGAACCGTAGTCCACTATGAACCTCATAGTCGAATGTACCATTTTGACCACACGGGGGCGCCCATGGCTGCTGCTAAGCATTAGTTTTTACATGAAATGTCTTTGTTTTCGTTATGTATGTATGTAGCCTTTTGTCAAATAAAATCATCCTAATTTCTAGAAAACAAAAGAAGAAAAAAAGAAAAACAAAAAAAAAGGTTTTCTTTTGTTAGAAAAACAAGTTAAAAAAAAAAACACGCTTATAGCGCCATCTTGTGGTGAAATTTTAACTGATTCGACTATCAGTCGACTATAGGGGAAATCTGACGAATCAGATTCGACTATGAAAATCCTTAGTTGAAGACACCCCTAGTTGATACTTTGTTATACTTTGCGTAAGTGTTCCTCACCTTTGGGATGAGCTTGGTTGCCCATGTCCATCCAGGCGAGAACGTTTTGGATGGACAGGACCGGGTACACTCATGCACACAGACTACATAGGGGCAATTTAGAGCAGCTAATTCACCTTGAATCCATGTTTGTATAGCCATGAGATTCAAACCTGAATTCCCAGAGCTGAGAAGCGGACGTGCTAACCAATACACCAGCACGGCACGGTGGCTCAGTGGTTGGCATGTTCTCCTCTCAGTGCTCGTGATTCCCGGTTCGAATCCCCATCTGGGTGGAGTTTCCATGTTCTCCCCGTGTCTGCATGGGTTTCCTCCGGGTTCTCCGGTTTCCTCCCACAGTCCAAAAACATGGATCAAGTCAATTGAATTCTCAAAATTGCCCCATATAGAGTGTGTCTGTGTGAGTGAGTGTGTGTCCAGTGATAGATTGGTGTCCTGTCCTGGGTGTATCTACCCAACGTCCGAAACGTTCTCCCCTGGATGGGCATGGGGAACCCCCCCCGCGACCCTAATAGAGGATAAAGCGGAAGATAATGGATGGAAGGATATTATATGGGCGTCTTGGTGGCTTAGTGGTTAGCATGTTCTCCTCTCAGCACTAGGAATTCACGGTTCGAATCCCAATCTGGGTGGAGTTTCCATGTTCTCCCTGTGTCCGTGTGGGTTTCCTCCGGGTTCTCCGGATTCCTCCCACAGTCCAAAAACATGGATCAACTCAATTGAATTCTCAAAATTGCCCCATATAGAGTGTGTTTATGTGTATGTCAGTGTTCCTGGGTGTATCTGCGCAGCGCCGGAAACGTTCTCCCTTGGATGGGCATGGGCATTGGGAACCACCCCCCTCCCCCCCACCACCACCATAAGATGAGATGGTGGATGTACAGTACCAATATGGGCATAACATAGGCAAATTCGAAACTGAAGGTCTACAGAGATGGTAGACGGCAATAGAAACTTCTAGTATCTAAATTGCCCCATATATAGATTGGCACCCTGTAATGGATGTATCTACCCAGCGCCCGAAACGTTCTCCCCTGGATGGGCATGGGGAACCCCCCCCACCCCCCGCGACCCTAATAGAGGATAAAGCAGAAGATAATGAGATAGGACGAGACGGTGGACGGAAATAGAAAACACATATCTTAATTGCAGGCATGGTGGCTTAGTGGTTTAGCATGTTCTCCTCTCAGCGCTAGGGATTCCCGGTTCGAATCCCCATCTGGGTGGAGTTTCCATGTCCTCCCCGTGTCCGTGTGGGTTTCCTCCCGGTTCTCCGATTTCCTCCCACAGTCCAAAAACATGGATCAAGACGAATTGAAGTCTCCAAATTGCCCCATATAGAGTGTGTCTGTGTGAGTGAGTGTGTGCCCAGCAATAGATTGGCGCCCTGTCCTGGGTGTATCCGCCCAGCGCCCGAGACGTTCTCCCCTGGATGGGCATGGAGAACCCCCCCACGACCCTAATAGAGGATAAAGCGGGAGATAATGATGAATGAATGAATATCTTAATTGCCCCATATAGAGTATGTCTGTGTGAGTGAGTGTGTGTCCAGCGATGGATTGGCGCCCTGTCCTGGGTGTATCTTCCCAGCGCCCGAGACGTTCTCTTCTGGATGGGGAACCCCCCCCACGACCCTAATAGAGGATAAAGCAGATGATAATGGATGGATGGATGGATGGATGATATTGCAAATGTTGTGAAGCAGAACGGTTCTAAAGGACAAACCCCTGTAAGTGCTGCACAGACAACGAAAACTATTTAGGGAACGTTCTCTGCGTCCGCTGAGCTGAAGGCGTGTGAAGTGTGATCAAGACAAAGCCTGAGAAACCCTGATAAAGCTGCTGCTTTAATTCCCCGCAGCTGGAGCTTGGAACCGGATTTCAGAAGAAAGCGATTCAGGAGAACACGATTTAAAAAAGCTCCGCTTATTTACGGGGACACGTTCTGTCCTGCAGAACACAGCTGCACACACAGCCGACATTATAGACGTGATTCAAGAACGTTCCCCGTCACCGTCACCGTGGCTGTGCACATCTGTAATTACAACACAGGTTTTACACAAGGGGTGGCATGGTGGGCTGGTAATTAGCATGTTCTCCTCCCAGGGTTGGGAATCCAGGTTCGAATCCCGATCTGGGTGGACTTTCAATGGTCTCCGTGTGTCCGTGTGGGTTTTCCTCCCACAGTCCAAAAATATCGATTTAAGGTAAATTGGCTGTTCTAAATTGCCCCTATATAGTCTGTGCGCAGTGATGGATTGGTACCCAGTGTCAGGTGTATCTACCCAGCACCCACGTTCTCCTTTGGCTGGTCACTTTCCATCACCCCCAGACATGTTTGTGTCGATTTCCTCCAGGTTCTCCAAAAACATGTATTTAAGGTGAATTGGATGCTCTAAATTGCCCCTATATAGTCTGAACTCCGTGATGGATTGGTATCCAGCGTCAGGTGTATCTACCCAGCACCCACGTTCTCCTTTGGCTGGTCACTTTCCATGACCCCCAGACATGATCTCCTCATGTTTGTGTGGGTTTCCACCAGGTTCTCCAAAAACATGTATTTAAGGTGAATTGGCTGCTCTAAATTGCCCCTATATAGTCTGTGCGCAGTGATGGATTGGTACCCAGCGTCAGGTGTATCTACCCAGCACCCACGTTCTCCTTTGGCTGGTCACTTTCCGTGACCCCCAGACATGATCTCCTCATGTTTGTGTGGGTTTCCACCAGGTTCTCCAAAAACATGTATTTAAGGTGAATTGGCTGCTCTAAATTGCCCCTATATAGTCTGAACTCCGTGATGGATTGGTATCCAGCGTCAGGTGTATCTACCCAGCACCCACGTTCTCCTTTGGCTGGTCACTTTCCGTGACCCCCAGACATGTTTGTGTCGATTTCCTCCGGGTTCTCCAAAAACATGAATTCAAGGTGAATTGGCTGCTCTAAATTGCCCCTATATAGTCTGAACTCCGTGATGGATTGGTATCCAGCGTCAGGTGTATCTTCCCAGCACCCACGTTCTACTTTGGCTGGTCACTTTCCGTGACCCCCAGACATGTTTGTGTGGGTTTCCTCCGGGTTCTCCAAAAACATGAATTCAAGGTGATTTGGCTGTTCTAGATTGCCCCTATATAGTGTGTGCGGGGCGTCACAGTGGCTTAGTGCTTAGCATGTACTCCTCTCAGCATTAGGGAATTCCGGTTTGAATCCCCATCTGGGTGGAGTTTCCATGTCCTCCCCGTGTCCGCGTGGGTTTCCTACGGGTTCTCCGGTTTCCCCCCACAGTCCAAAAACATGGATCTAGTCAATTGAGTTCTCCAAATTGCCCCATATAGAGTGTGAGTGTCCCATATAGACATGTTCTCCTCATGTTTGTATGGGTTTCCTCCAGGTTCACCGGTTTGCTCCACAGTCCAAAACCATGGCTTCAAGGTAAATTGGTTCTTCGAAATTGCCCCTATATACTGTAGTATGTGTAAATGAATGAGTGCCCAGCGATGGGATCGTCCTGGGTATGTCCAAGATAGAAAAATGGCACGGTGGCTTCCATATGTTCCATGTTCTCTCCATGTTTACTTCGGGTTCTCCGGTTTCCTCCCACAATCTAGAGACATGGACTCAAGGTGAGCTGGCAACCCTAAACTGCTCTTATCTAAATTGCCCCTACAGAGTGTGCCAATGTGAGGGAGTGGGTGCCCAGCGATGGATGTAGCCGCCCAGTGTCCTAAACGTTCTCCACTGGATGGGCATGAGGACCCCCCCCCCCACGCTAGTAGAAGATTAAATGGACAAAAAATTGTGAATTTGTTGTTCTAAATTGCCCCTATATAGTCTGTGCGCAGTGATGGATTGGTAACCAGCGTCAGGTGTATCTGCCCAGCACCCACGTTCTCCTTTGGCTGGTCACATTCCGTGACCCCCAGACATGTTCTCCTCATGTGTGAGTAGATTTCCACTGGGTTCTCCAAAAACATGAATTCAAGGTGATTTGGCTGTTCTAAATTGCCCCTATATAGTGTGTGCGCAGTGATGGATCGGTGCCGAACATCAGGTGTATCTACCCAGCACCCACGGTAGACTGCTCCTATCTAAATTGCCCCTACATAGAGTGCCAATGTGAGGGAGTGGGTGCCCAGCGATGGATGTAGCCGCCCAGTGTCCTAAACGTTCTCCACTGGATGGGCATGAGGACCCCCCCCCACCCTAGTAGAAGATTAAATGGACAAAAAAAAATTGCGAATTGGCTTTTCTAAATTGCCCCTATATAGTCTGTGCGCAGTGATGGATTGGTAACCAGCGTCAGGTGTATCTGCCCAGCACCCACGTTCTCCTTTGGCTGGTCACATGACCCCCAGACACATGACCCCCAGACATGTTCTCCTCATGTGTTTCCTCCGGGTTCTCCACAACATGAATTCAAGGTGATTTGGCTGTTCTAAATTGCCCCTATATAGTGTGTGCTCAGTGATGGATCGGTGCCAAACATCAGGTGTATCTACCCAGCACCCACGGTAAACTGCTCCTATCTAAATTGCCCCTACAGAGTGTGCCAATGTGAGCCCAGTGTCCTAAATGTTCTCCACTGGATGGGCATGAGAACCCCCCACCCCACCCCCCACCACCAGTAGAGAATTATATGGACGTAAATTGTAAAAAGTTTGTAATGGGGTCATTTCTTTAAAGCATGGCGATGCGTTTACAAATTTACAACCCGTCACCCCACAAATAAAACCCCACTGCTCCGAAACTCTGCACTAGCGGTCCTAGCATCCAGCCCTGCAGAACAACGCAGAGACTTTCCAGACTTTCGGTCAGGTCATATCCATCATGTTGATGCGCCTGGTTTCTTTTCTTCCATCGCAGCAGCGGCATGCTGCGCTCGTCTGCCGACTTGTTTCATCTCTGGCAACCTGGGGTGTTGAGATTGTATTGGGGGGAAAAGGGGCAACGGGTCAGAATCACACAGACCGGAACGCAAGCGGCAGGTTCGTTCCAGACTCTTCAAAAGGAGAACATAGTTACTCAAGCAGTATTGTTGGAAAAGCCTGCTATTCAGATTGGAATGTTTTGGTGACGTAGTTTAGTTCAGACATCCATTATCTTCTGCTGCTTTATCCTCTACTAGGGTCGCAGGGGGGGGGTTCTCCATGCCCATCCAGGGGAGAACGTTTCGGGCGCTGGGCAGATAGACCCAGGACAGGGTGCCAATCTATCACTGGACACACACTCACTCACACAGACAACACTCTATATGGGGCAATCTGGAGAATTCAACTGACCTTGATCCATGTTTTTGGACTGTGGCAGGAAACCGGAGAACCCGGAGGAAACCCACGCGGACACGGGGAGAACATGAACTCCATTTAACCACTTAAACTTAATTTAGTGACTGGGTGAAGGGAAGTAGGTTCCCCATGCCCATTCAGGAGAAGACGTCGGGGCGCCAATCCATTGTTGGGTACACACTCGCACTACATAGGGGCAATTTGGAGAATTCTATTGACCTTGATCCATGTTTTTAGACTGTGGGAGGAAATCGGAGAACCCGGAGGAAACCCACGCGGACACGGGGAGGACATGGAGACTCCACTTAACCACTTAAATTTAATCTAGTGACTGGGTGACGGGAAGTGGGTTCCCCATGCCCAGCTAAAAAAACGTTTTGGATGCCAGGCAGATACACTTGACGCTGGGCACCAATCCATCAATGGGCAAACACTATATAAGGGCAATTTGGAACAGCCAATTCACCTTGGACTGTGGAAGGAACCCAGAGAACCCAGAGGAAACCCACGCAGACACAGGGAGAACATGGAAAGTCCACTTAACAGGGTGCCAATCCATCCCCGGGCACACTCATGCACAGCGCCAAACACACTACATAGGGGCAATTTAGTGCAGCCAATTCACCTTTAATCCATGTTTTTGGACTGTGGGAGGAAACCGAAGGACCCGGAGGAAACCCACATGGACATGAGGAGAACATGGAAACTCCACTTAACCACTTAAACTTAATCTAATGACTAGGGTCAGGGGAAGTAGGTTCCCCATGCCCATTCTAGGGAGAACATCAGGGTGCCAATCCATCGTTGGGCACACCCACACGCCCACAAACACTACATAGGGGCAATTTGAAGAATTCAATTTCCATGTCTTTGGACTGTGGGAGGAAACCAGAGAACCCAGAGGAAACCCATGCAGACACGGGGAGAACATGGAAACTCCACCCAGATTGGGATTGGAACCTGAATCCCCAGTGCTAAGAGGAGAACATGCAAACCACTAATCCACCGTGCCACCAATTATTATAATTATTATTATAAGTATAACTACAGGACGGGAAGGTGGCTTAGTGGTTAGCATGTTCTCCTCTCAGCGCTGGGGTCACGGGAAGTGGGTTCCCCATGCCAATTCAGGTGGAGAACGTCAGGGTGAGACACACTCATACACACTGACACACTCTATATGGGGCAATTTGGAGAATGCAATTTGGAGCATTCAATTTCCATGTTTTTGGACTGTGGGAGGAAACCAGAGAACCCAGAGGAAACCCATGCAGACACGGGGAGAACATGGAAACTCCACCCAGATTGGGATTGGAACCTGAATCCCCAGCGCTGAGAGGAGAACATGCTAACCACTAATCCACCGTGCCACCCATTATTATTATTATTATTATTATTATTATTATTATTATTATTATTATTTGCATTATTATTATTTGCATTATTATTTTTTATAAGTATAACTACAGGACGGGACGGTGGCTTAGTGGTTAGCATGTTCTCTTCTCAGTGCTGGGGTCACGGGAAGTGGGTTCCCCATGCCAATTCAGGTGGAGAACGTCAGGGTGAGACACACTCACACACAGACAAACTCTATATGGGGCAATTTGGAGTATTCAATTTCCATGTTTTTTGGACTGTGGGAGGAAACCGGAGAACCCGGAGGAAACCCATGCAGACACATGGAGAACATGGAAACTCCACCCAGATTGGGATTCGACGCCGACTCCCCAGCGCTGAGAGGAGAACATGCCAACCACTGAGGCCGGGGAAGCCTGCAGCCCCATCAGTCTGGGAACTTGCCCTCAGCTGATGAGATCAACTGGAGAAGATGACAAAAGAACCGGAGCCGGGGGATCACAGGGGACGTCTGCAGAGGAGGACGGGGAACCGGTGTCCCCTCGATGGCGCGGGGACGAGAACAAAAGCCGGAACGCGGGGACGAGAGGCGACGGGCTCGTCGAGCGGCGTGATGAGATAATGAATCCGTCAACAGCTGACAAGACAACATCATAAAACAAGGCTCGGGTAATGGAATTCTGAGGGGCGAGGAGACGCTTTGACGTGCCGGAGAACGGAGGCGGAACAATGGCGACGGAGTGCGCTGTTTATTCGGGGGGGCAGGGGGGCGCGGAACAAAAGCGAGTGACCAGACGGCGTAGAACGGACAGGGACTGACGGAGCTTGCGAAAGAAATACATTAGGGCTCCGCGAACAATCAGAGAACACGTGTTTATGAATTAACATTCCGAAAAACCGTCACTGCCAACGCCGGGGGAGGGAACGAGGCACGGGGCTTAGTGGTTGGCATGTTCTCCTATCAGCACTCCCAATCTGGGTGGAGTTTCCATGTTCTCCCCGTGTCCGCCTGGGTTTCCTCCGGGTTCTCCGGTTTCCTCCCACAGTCCAAAAACATGGAACAAGTCAATTGAGTTCTCCAAATTGCCCCATATAGAGTGTGTCTGTGTGAGTGAGTGTGTGCCCAGTGATAGATTGCCCCCCTGTCCTGGGTCTATCTGCCCAGCGCCCGAGACATTCTCCCCTGGATGGGCATGGGGAACCCCCCCCCCGACCCTAATAGAGGATAAAGCAGAAGGGATGGAATAATAATAATAATAATAATAATACTGGAACCCGCCACAAAATTAATTGTTCTATTAAGTGGGCGGCACAGTGGCTTAGTGGTTGGCATGTTCTCCTCTAAGCACTAGGGATTCCCGGTTCGAATCCCAATCCGGGTGGAGTTTCCATGTTTTCCCCGTGTCCGCCTGGGTTTCCTCCGGGTTCCTCCCACAGTCCAAAAACATGGATCAAGGTCGTTTGAATTCTCCAAATTGCCCCATATAGAGTGTGTGTGTGTGAGTGAGTGTGTGTCCAGTGATAGATTGGCGTCCTGTCCTGGGTGTACCTGCCCAGCGCCCGAAACGTTCTCCCCTGGATGGGCATGGGGACCCCCCCACGACCCTAATAGAGGACAAAGTGGAAGACAATGAATGTAATAATAATAATAATAATAATAATAATAATAATAATACTGGAACCACCACAAAATTAATTGTTCTATTAAGTGGGTGGAACGGTGGCTTAGTGGTTGGCATGTTCTCCTCTCCGCGCTGGGGCTTCAGGTGCGAATCCCAATCTGGGTGGAGTTTTCATGTTCTCCCCGTGTCCGCGTGGGTTTCCTCCGGGTTCTCCGGTTTCCTCCCACAGTCCAAAAACATGGATCAAGGTCAAATAAATTCTCCAAATTGCCCCATATAGAATCTGTGTGTGTGTGTGAGTGTGTGCCCAGCGATAGACAGACACCCTGTCCTGGGTGTATCTGCCCCGAACCTGAAACGTTCTCCCCTGGATGGGCATGGGGAACACCCCCCCCCCGACTCTAGTACATGATAAAGCGGAAGATACCATACACTAAACAACTCAAATCATTCTATTAAGTGGGCGGCACGGTGGCTTAGTGATTTGGCATGTTCTCCTCTCACACTAGGGATTCCCGGTTCGAGTCCCCATCTGGGTGGAGTTTCCATGTTCTCCCCGTGTCCGCGTGGGTTTCCTCCGGGTTCTCAGATTTCCTCCCACAGTCCAAAAACATGGATCAAGGTCAATTGAATTCTCCAAATTGCCCCATATAGAGTGTGTGTGTGTGAGTGTGTGCCCAGCGATAGATAGACGCCCCGTCCTGGGTGTATCTGCCCAGCGCCCGAGACGTTCTCCTCTGAAGGATGGAGGATAAAGTGGAAGATAATGGATGGATGGATAAAAGATTCTGGCTTCAATCCCGGGATACACACACGGAAATATGGAAATGGGAATAAATCCGGGGAATTTAAACAATAACAATCACAGCAGGTAGCGCGTTCTCTCGATGGCGCCGAGGGTACCGCGCACACACCGGCAGAACGCCGCCGTGCACCGTGTTCGGTGCAGAAAGCACAGCTCGTTTGGAGGACAATTATTTCTTCTCGGTTCCGCGGTCTGACGGCAGAATTGCAGGAGGCCAACGTACTTTTGCAGGGTTGGCCTAAAGGTCCTCCGAAAAAGTCCCTAAAGAACCTCATTCCACTTTGGGTGCTCTGCGGGAACGGGGATGTGAAGTTCACTTCGGGGTTACGCATAGTACATCCCATAATCACATTGGGAATTCCATCCATACATTATCTTCCACTTTATCCTCTATTAGGGTCATGGGGGGGTTCCCATTCCCATCCAGGGGAGAACGTTTCGGGCACTGGGCAGATACACCCAGGACAGGGCGCCAATCTATCACTGGACACACACTCACTCACACAGACACACTCTATATGGGGCAATTTGGAGAACTCAATTGACCCTGATCCATGTTTTTGGATTGTGGGGGGAAACCGGAGAACCTGGAGGAAACCCACGGTGGATACGGGGACAGAATGCTATTGAAGCGCTATAATGAGGTTCTCCATTTGAGTGTGAATGGAGAACCCAGAGTACAGTGTAGATTATGGATCTGCGTCCTCTGTTCTATTCAGCGTTCTGTGATGACTCAGCACCGAGATAGAACCTCATGAACGTCTGACTGTTGACGTCTGGAGAGGTCATTCTCAGGTGGTGGTGCACCTGGGTTCTCCGTCGCCGAGATACGCCAACGATACGCCAGAAATCTACCTGAACACGGCTCATTTAGAGACAGCCACGCCCATCGGGAGATATATTCACACGTGACGTTGCTATTTAAATGACGTGGAAAATACTTTTGACATCTGGAGAGGTCGTCTCAGTCGATGGTGCACCTGGGTTCTCCGTCGCCGAGATACGCAAACAATATGCCTAATATTTACGCCAACACGGCTCATTTTGAGATGGCCACGCCCATCGGGAGATATATTCACACGTAGCGTTGCTATTTAAACGAGGCAGGAAATACTGTTGACGTCTGGAGAGGTCGTTCTCAGTCGGCGGTGCACCTGGGTTCTCCGTCGCCGAGATACGCAAACGATACGCCAGAAATGTAGCTGAACACGGCTCATTTAGAGACGGCCACGCCCATTGGGGTGATATATTCACAAGTAACGTTGCTATTTAAACGACATGGCAAATACTATTGACGGGTCTAGAGGTTGTTCTCAGTCGACGGTGCACCTGGGTTCTCCGTCGCCGAGATACGCAAACGATACGCCTAATATGCACACTAACACGACTCATTTTGAGATGGCCACGCCCATCGGAGAGATATATTCACACGCAGCGTTGCTATTTAAACAACGCGGAAAATACTGTTGACTTCTGGATAGGTTTCTCTCAGTTGGCGGTGCACCTGGGTTCTCCGTCGCCGAGATACGCAAATGATACGGGAGAAATGTAGCTGAACACGGCTCATTTAGAGACGACCACGCCCATCGGGGAGATATATTCACTTGTAACGTTGCTATTTAAACGAGGCGGAAAATACTGTTGACGTCTGGAGAGGTTGTTCTCAGTCGGCAATGCACCTGGGTTCTCCGTCGCCGAGATACGCAAACAATATGCCTAATATGCACGCTAACATGACTCATTTTGAGATGGCCACGCCCATCGGGAGATATATTCACACGCAGTGTTGCTATTTAAACAACGCGAAAATACTGTTGACGTCTGGAGAGGTTTCTCTCAGTTGGCGGTGCACCTGGGTTCTCCGTCGCCGGGATACGCAAACGATACGCCTAATATGTACGCTAACACGACTCATTTTGAGATGGCCACGCCCATCGGGAGATATATTCACTTGTAACGTTGCTATTTAAACGAGGCGGGAAATACTGTTGACGTCTGGAGAGGTCGTTCTCAGTCGGTGCACCTGGGTTCTCCGTCGCCGGGATACGCAAACGATACGCCTAATATGTACGCTAACACGACTGTGGCCACGCCCATCGGGAGATATATTCACTTGTAACGTTGCTATTTAAACGAGGCGGGAAATACTGTTGACGTCTGGAGAGGTCGTTCCACGATCACCTGCCCGTCGCCGATATACGCAAACGATACGGCAGAAAAGAAGACGTACGCCCATCGGGGAGGTATAATCACATGTAATGTTGCTATTTAAACGAGGCGGGAAATACTGTTGACGTCTGGAGAGGTTGTTCCACGTCGCCGAGATACGCAAACGATACGCCAGAAATGTAACACGGCTCATTTACAGACGGCCACGCCCATCGGGAGATATATTCACACGCAGCGTTGCTATTTAAACGATCTAATAGGACCCAAGAAACCTAGCCACCTTCCCCGATGATCATTGCTTCTGCAAAAAGCCCTGAAAACCTTCGTAGTTCCTTAAAAATTTTAATTCCTCCCCAATAAATAGTTCCCACCAAAGTGCACGTTCCAAATACTTCTTTTTAATCTCAAACCCCACCATTTTAGAACCTCGACAGCCCGGAAAGCGTAAACCAAAGGGACGCCGTGTGAAGGCATATGTGGAATTACACAGACTCCGTTCCCAGATTTCAGATTCGAGCTGCTTGAAATGATGGGAAGAAAGCCGAAGAATCCGGAAAGCTGCATGACCTAAATTTTGGGGGGTGTACAAAGCCTGCCAAGATCCCCACTGCATCCCACAGAGAACCTCTGAGAGGGAGTGGAAGCTCCTGTAATGCCGCCTCCTCTCCGAGGCAGAAAGCATGTGAGGCCAGAGTTTGCTTAGTCAAGGTGAACGAGCTGAAAGTCAAAGTGAGAACAAAAAGTCAAGCGAACAAAAAAAAAAAAAAAAAAAAAAAAAAAAAAAAAAAAAACCCAAACTTTCATGAACTGGAGAAATAGAGTGCAGGAGAACACCGAAGTTCACCACATTTATAATAACTGCGACCATAATTGTTAGATTGGAATTGTTATCTCGTTATCTGCCACTAGAGTCACGGGGGAGGGGGGGGTTTTACAGACAATACATAGGGGCAATTTCACCTCCATGTGTTAGTATACCTCTAACCCCTATTAATTAATAATCTTTATTAATATTTGAATCTAGCACGTTCGCCTCTCAGCACTAAGGGTTCCCGGTTCGAATCCCCATCTGGGTGGAGTTTCCATGTTCTCCCCGTGTCCGCCTGGGTTTCCTCCGGGTTCTCCGGTTTCCTCCCACAGGCCAAAAACATGGATCAAGGTCAATTGAATTCTCCAAATTGCCCCATAAAGAGTGTGTGTGTGTGAGTGAGTGTGTGTCCAGTGATAGATTGGCGCCCTGTCCTGGGTGTATCTGCCCAGCACCCGAAACGTTCTCCCCTGGATGGGCATGGGGAACCCCACCGCGACCCTAATAGAGGATAAAGCGGAAGATAATAAGTGGATGGATATGAACATACTTTATAAAACAGGGAGTTTGTTTGTCTAGTTGTGACTGCTTTACATTTGTATCAATGTGCGATATACAATACATTCTTTTAAATCAGAAAATAAAAATCCAGGCACTAAGCCTGTTGCGGTTGTTGTTAATAAATTGTGTTCTGTTTTTGAGAACACAATTTTGGCGGCAGTTTTTGATCTTTATAGAAACCGGAAACCTGTTACTCAGCGATCACTTTAAACACCGAACTAGATTACATTGCAGAAGAACAGATTATTAATGATTTTGCTTTCAATAAACACATTAATGAATTAAACCTTGTTTATATCTATAGTTTTATAAAAGTAAGACACTCAAGGTTGTGTATTCATTCATTCATTCATTATCATTATCTCCCACTTTATCCTCTATTAGGGTCGCGGTGGGGTTCCCCATACCCATCCAGGGGAGAACGTTTCGGGCACTGGGCAGATACACCCAGGACAGGGCGCCAATCCATCGCTGGGCACACACTCACTCACACAGACACACTCTATATGGGGCAATTTTGAGAATTCAATTGACTTGATCCATGTTTTTGGACTGTGGGAGGAAACCGGAGAACCCGGAGGAAACCCACGCAGACACGGGGAGAACATGGAAACTCCACCCAGATGGGGATTCGAACCGGGAATCCCTAGCGATGAAAGGCGAACGTGCTAACCACTAAGCCACCGTGCCGCCATATTTAAGGTTGTGTATTATTGTGAATAAATCACGGGAAAGAGGTCCAACTGCACTCCATTATGAGTCAGGTCTAACAACACCTCTTTCTTGTGATTTATTCACAATAATACACATCCTCTCATAGCTTATTGCTTTAATAAAATGCACTTTGCATTTAGAAAGAAATGTCCAGTTTAATAAAACACACACACACACACACACACACACACACACACGTTTCATTAATTGATCTAAGAACCCATCCATCCATTATCTTCCGCTTTATCGGAACGTTTCACCTTTTTTTTAAACATCTTGTGTATTCATTCATTCATTCATTCATTCATTCATTCATCATATCCCGCTTTATCCTCTATTAGGGTCGCGGTGGGGTTCCCCATGCCCATCCAGAGGAGAACGTTGCAGGCGCTGGGCAGATACACCCAGGACAGGGCGCCAATCTATCGCCGGACACACACACTCACACAAACACACTCTATATGGGGCAATTTGGAGAACTCAATTGACTTGCACCATGTTTTGGACTGTGGGAGGAAACCGGAGAACCCGGAGGAAACCCATGTGGACATGGGGAGAACATGGAAACTCCACCAGATTGGGATTCGAACTGGGAATCCCTAGCGCTGAGAGGAGAACATGCCAACCACTAAACCACTGTGCCGGCCCGATCTAAGAACCAGAGTATTTTATTCCCACTCATTTCTGCAGATGTTCCGTTTTTAAGAACCCATAAGGAGCTGACTAAATAGAAATGATTCATGACTCGACTCGGATCCAGCTGGCTGCATCAGAATCATTGATCTCCATCGTTAGTTGTAATCCATGAATCTAAACGATCTCACGGTGTGGATGTAAATGTTCTCATTATGATGAAGTACGTTCGAAGAGGAGAATGGAGTCAGTTCGTTTAAACAAATTAAAATGGATTTAATTTGGCGTTTCAGATTCATTCCCAGTTCATAAAGGTGTAGCTCTCAGGTTGGTGGTGTTGGGTGGTTGATCTGGGATCAGTCTGTGCTGGGGTTCCACCTCTTGGGGTTCCAGCTCATCATTAGTAGAGGGTGTGGCGTTGAAATGATGCTCTTCTGGAGAGCCCTCTCAACTAAGTACCCTGCAGAATCTGCCCCTTTCTGGTCACATGATGCACTGTGTCAATCAAACCCTGCTTATTAATTAAACCCTGTGCTTTATTAGCTCTAACAGCCTTTCTGGCTTGTGTCTTTTAAGGTGTTGTTAATTTCCTGGAGGTGTGGTCAGATCTTCATGCATGGTTCTGCTGAAAAACTGCGGCTACGACGATTACTGGATAGAACCTGGACTTTTATTGGACTGGCGGTCCTGCAGAACGTCCTCAATGGACTTATATAGTGTTTCATTGTTAAATACAGGTCACATGATCATCACACGATCTGTACATTAGTGTCCTACACTGTTGATGCTGCCCGGCCGCTCAAGGAGGATGAGTCCCCCACTGAGCCTCGGTCCTCACAAGGTTTCTCCCTTAAGATGACAACATAACAGGGAGTTTTGTCTTGCCGCTGTCGCTTCGGCTTGCTCTTTGGGGGTTTAAAGGCTTATAACACCATACAGCTGCTTTGTAACAATGTATTGTATATAAATAAGTGACTTGAACTTAAAACTCCATGAAGATCTTCAGAACAACTTGGCGCTCCCAACTTTTGGGAACTGTTTGGTGATGGTCCTCTTCTTCTAGCTCTATAAACCATGGTTATGTAGTTTAGTGTGAAGAACTTGGACTGACCTGCACCATAATCCCATCACACACCTTTGGGTTGAAGGAGGTAAAGCCAGGTCCTTTCAATCAACATCGGTGCCCGACCTTACAAAGCTCTCCTGGATGAGTCGGCAAAAAAATCCAGATGTTCTCACGTTTTGTAGAAAGACTTCCCAGAGAACTGGTCTGAAGGTTAGAAAGCTGGTTTATAAAGCGTATATAAACCAGCTTTTTCCTAAATGCTTTCAGATGCTTATCATAATTAGGGTCCCAAGGTGGCTCCTCATCCATGGCTGCGGCTACAATGATGAATCTGGATTTTTATTGGACTGGCGGTCCTGCAGAACGTCCTCAATGGACTTATATAGTGTTTAATTGTTAAATACGGGTCACATGATCATCACACGGTCTGTACATTAGTGTCCTACACTGTTGATGCTGCCAGGCCGCTCAAGGAGGATGAGTCCCCCACTGAGCCTCGGTCCTCACAAGGGTTCTTCCTTAAAATAACAACATAACAGGGAGTTTTGTCTTGCCACCGTCGCTTCGGCTTGCTCTTTGGGGGTTTAAAGGCTTATAACTCTGTAAAGCTGCTTTGTAACAATGTACTGTATATAAATAAGTGACTTGAACTTAAAACTCCATGAAGATCTTCAGAACAACTTGGCGCTCCCAACTTTTGGGATCTGTTTGGTGATGGTCCTCTTCTTCTAGGATCTGGATTTTTATTTATTCCTCCAGGATGCCATCAATGGACTTATATAGTTTTTAATTGTTAAATAATCACACGGTCTGTACATTAGTGTCCTACACTGTTGATGCTGCCAGGCCGCTCAAGGAGGATGAGTCCCCCACCGAGCCTCGGTCCTCACAAGGTTTCTTCATTAAGATGGATGTTAACAGGGAGTTTTGTCTTGCCGCTGTCGCTTCGGCTTGCTCTTTGGGGGTTTAAAGGCGTATAACACTGTACAGCTGCACTGTAACAATGCACTATTGTAAATAGCGTTCTATAAATAATTGACTTGAACTTAGTTGGGAAGTTGCAGGGTTTGTTTTTAATGGCAGTGGGATGTAAACTCCACCAGAGCTCCCGCTGTTTCAGAGCTGGAAGCGTAACGCGCTCGGCTGCGGACCTGTTCCGTACGGGGACGTGCTTTAGAAGCGCAGGCTTCTGCTACACTGTGTACAAACACAACTGCCATTTCAAAAGCACGCTCTCGGCTCGGGAGACCGCGCCGCTCGCCGGAGAGTAAACACATGGGTTCTAGAGAGGTGAGGGTTGGAATTGATTTGCTTTCTCAAACAATTTGTTCTTGCTCTGCGCCGTTAAACGACTCCACGCACATTGATCTGATGACCTGGCATGCGGGGATGGAAACACTGTGCAAACGTACACTGTGGATATTTATTTATAATAAAATAATAATAATAATAATAATGGGGATACAGTTCCGTGTTTTCATTGTCCAAAACACTGGCTGCTTTACAGTATATACAGTATAATTGCCCCTATATACAATAGTGTATGTGTGTGTGTCCATGTGAGTGAGTGTGTGCCGTCCAAAACTATCCATCCATCCTTTATCTTCTGCTGTATCCTCTACTAGGGTTTTTGGACTGTGGAAACTCGAGAACCCAGAAGAAACCCACATGGATACGGGGAGAACATGGAAACGCCACTAAACCCCTTAAACTTAGTCTAGTGACATGCCCAGCCAAAGGAGAACATTTTGGATGCTGGTTGGGTAATCCATCATTGGGACACATTATATAGGGGCAATTTAGAACAACCAATTCACCTTTGAAAAGTTAAACGGTGTGGGGGGTTCCCCATGACCATCCAGAGGAGAACATTTCGGGTGCTGGGCAGAGCACCCGAAACGCAGCTACACCCAGGACAGGTCGCCAATCTATCACTGGGCACACACTCACACAGACACACTCTCTATGGGGCAATTTGGAGCATTCAATTTACCTTGGTCCATGTTTTTGGACTGTGGGAGGAAACCGGAGAAACCGGAGAACCCAGAGAAAACCCACGAGGACACGGGGAGAATATGGAAACTCCACCCAGATGGGGATTCGAACCGGGAATCCCTAGTGCTGAGAGGAGAACATGCCAACCACTAAGCCACCGTGCCACACGTGGAAGATAATGAGATGAGAATGTTAATAAAGGGCCGTATCCAAAATCTGGATGGAGTTTCCATGTTCTCCACATGTCACCGTTGGTTTTCTCTGGGTTCTCCAGTTTCCTCCCACTAGTCCAAAAACATAACATAGATTCAAGGTAAATTACCACTATCTAAATTGCCCCTATATATTATGTGTGTGTAGCGATAGATTAGTGCCCTGTCCTGGGTGTAGCTTCCCAGCACCCAAAACGTTCTCCTCTGGATGGGCATGGGGAACCCTCCACACCGTTTAACTTTTCAAAGGTGAATTGGTTGTTCTACATTGCCCCTAAGTCATGTGTCCCAATGATGGATTATCCACCCAGCATCCAAAATGTTCTCCTTTGGCTGGGCATGCCACTAGACTAAGTTTAAGGGGTTTAGTGGGGTTTCCATGTTCTCCCCGTATCCATGTGGGTTTCTTCTGGGTTCTCGAGTTTCCACAGTCCAAAAACATGGATTCAAGGTAAATTACCACTCTCAATTGCCCCTATATATTATGTGTGTAGCGATAGATTGGCGCCCTGTCCTGGGTGTTTCTGCCCAGCACCTGAAACGTTCTTCTCTCGATGGGCATGGGGAACCCTCCACACCGTTTAACTTTTCAAAGGTGAATTCTAAATTGCCCCTATATCATATGTCCCAATGATGGATTATCCACCCAGCATCCAAAATGTTCTCCTTTGGCTGGGCATGTCACTAGACTAAGTTTAAGGGGTTTAGTGGCGTTTCCATGTTCTCCCCGTATCCATGTGGGATTCTTCTGGGTTCTCGAGTTTCCACAGTCCAAAAACATGAATTCAAGGTGAATTTGGTGCTCCAAATTGCCCCTATATCCTGTGTATGCTGTGTCCGTGTTACCGAGTGTGTGATACCCAGTGATAGACGGGACATGGGGCAACCTCCTCCTAGAACTGCTCTCATAAAGGGACAAAAGGAATGAGCGTCCCGCAGAACCCGACTCTCTGTGAGGCTTTCAAAAGCCCTGAACACCTTCCTCTTTACCCACCATTCAACATTCTGCAGTTAGCCATTTTAAGGCGGTATTCGCACTAAAGGTGGAAAGGATTTTTGGTTAAATAAACTCTACAGACGAGGTATTGAAACAGAAAGTGTTTAAGATCCATCCATCTACTAGGGTCGCGGGTCGGGGTTCCCCATGACCATCCAGGGGAGAACGTTTCAGGCGCAGGGCAGATACACCCAGGACAGGGCGCCAATCTATCACTGAACACACACTCACCCAAACTCTATATGGGGAAATTTACATAGGGGCAATTTTAGAGCAGCCAATTCACCATGAATCCATGGTTTTTGGACTGTCGTCGGATGAAAGCGGGGAACCTGGAGGAAACCCATGTGGACATGGGGAGAACATGGAAACTCCACCCAGATTGGTATTCGAACCCAGGACGTGCTGACCACTACGCCACCATCCACCGCTTCCGCTTTATCCTCTATTAGGGTCGGGGGGGGGGGGGGGGGGGGTTCCCCATGTCCATCCAGGGGAGAACGTTTCGGGCGCTGGGCAGATAGACCCAGGACAGGACGCCAATCTATCGCTGGACACACACTCACTCACACAAACACACTCTATATGGGGCAATTTGGAGAATTCAATTGACTTGATCCATGTTTTTGGACTGTGGGAGGAATCCGGAGAACCCGGAGGAAACCCATGTGGACATGGGGAGAACACACCCAGATTGGGATTCGAACCGGGAACCGCCGCGTCCCTAGTAAAGAATTAAGCGGAAGATAATGAGCTGAGACATTACATTTTTGGAATAAGGGCGTGGTTAAGCATGTTCTCCTCTCAGCACTGGGGATCCGGGTTCGAATCCCGATTTGGGTGGAGTTTCCACGTTCTCCCTGTGTCCGTGTGGGTATCCTCCGTGTTCCAACCACATATCAAAAACATGGATTTAAGGTAAATTAAATGCTCCAAATTGCCCCTATAGTGTGTGTGTAAGTAAGTTGGTGTGCCCAGTGATGGACTGGCGCCCTGTCCTGGGTGTATCTGGGGGTATCCACCCAGTGCCCAAAACTTCCCATGTTCTCCCTGTGTCCACATGGGTTTCCTCCCACAGTCCAAAAACATGGATTCAAGGTGAATTGAATGCTCTAAATTGCCCCTATAATGTATGTGTGTGAGTGAGTGAGCCCAGCGATGGCGCTCTATCCTGGGTGTATCTACCCAGTGCCCGAGTTGTTGCCCACTGAATGCAGACATCTGGGTGGAGTTTCCACGTCTGTGTGGGTTTCCTCCGTGTTCCACCCACATATCAAAAAACATGGATTTAAGGTAAATTAAATGCTCCAAATTGCCCCCATAAAGTGTGTGTGTGTGTAAGTAAGGTGTGCCCAGTAATGGATTGGCGCCCTGTCCTGGGTGTATCTATCCAGTGCCCAAAACTTCCCATGTTCTCTCTGTGTCCACAGAGAGTTCCCCGGTTTTCTCCCACAGTCCAAAAACATGGATTCAAGGTGAATTGAATGCTCTAAATGGCCCCTATACTGTGTGTGTGTGAGTGAGTGAGCCCAGCGATGGCGCTCTATCCTGGGTGTATCTACCCAGTGCCCGAGTTGTTGCCCACTGAATGCAGACATCTGGGTGGAGTTTCCACGTCTGTGTGGGTTTCCTCCGTGTTCCACCCACATATCAAAAAACATGGATTTAAGGTAAATTAAATGCTCCAAATTGCCCCTATAAAGTGTGTCTGTGTGTTTTTTGGATTGGCACCCTGTCCTGGGTGTATCCGGGGCTACACCCAGTGCACAAAACATCCCACCCCTCCCTGTGTCCACATGGGTTTCCTCCAAGTTCCCCGGTTTCCTCCCACAGTCCAAAAACATGGATTCAAGGTGAATTGAATGCTCTAAATTGCCCCTATAATGTATGTGTGTGAGTGAGTGAGCCCAGCGATGGCGCTCTATCCTGGGTGTATCTACCCAGTGCCCGAGTTGTTGCCCACTGAATGCAGACATCTGGGTGGAGTTTCCACGTCTGTGTGGGTTTCCTCCGTGTTCCACCCACATATCAAAAAACATGGATTTAAGGTAAATTAAATGCTCCAAATTGCCCCTATAGAGTGTGTCTGTGTGTTTTTTGGATTGGCACCCTGTCCTGGGTGTATCTGGGGCTACACCCAGCGCCCAAAACATCCCACCCCATCACCCCCGATGTTGCGTCTTGGCTATGCAGTCAAAACAAACAGCTATGCAGTGTTCACAAACTAGAAATAGTTTGTATATTTGTATACACCTGAATATGGGTTTGTGCGATTTAAGAAGAGTAACTGGGCTTAGTGGTGGTGGCTTAGTGGTTAGTATGTTCTCCTCTCAACGCTAGGGATTCCCGGTTCGAATCCCCATCTGGGTGGAGTTTCCATGTTCTCCCCGTGTCCGTGTGGGTTTCCTCCGGGTTCTCCGGTTTCCTCCCACAGTCCAAAAACATGGATCGAGTCAATTGAGTTCTCCAAATTGCCCCATATAGAGTGTGTCTGTGTGAGTGAGTGAGTGTGTGTCCAGCGATAGATTGGCACCCTGTCCTGGGTGTATCTGCCCAGCGCCCGAAACGTTCTCCCCTGGATGGACATGGGGAACCCCCCCCCCGCGACCCTAATAGAGGATAAAGCGGAAGATAACGAATGAATGAAAAGGTCACATGATGTCAGAGGGGCGGAGAGTTTGAAAACATCATGAGCTAATCGAAGAGTCAACAACAAGGGAATAAAATAAAATAAAATAAAATAAAATAAAATAAAATAAGGACGAAACTGGAGAACATGGCCGTGCCATAGAACGCATAGAACGTAGCTAAGAAACACGGTTTTTTATTAAATGTAGCTTTCGCTTACTATTTTTTCGACGAGGCGACCTTGTCAGCCACTTCTGACTGTTTACTTATTTATCCGCTTTATCTCGCGCAACCTTCTGATGGTTCCACACAAGAACGCTGGGGATGTTTCTGTGCACGAGCCGTACATGCCACCGGTGGAAGTATCACATGTTGTGCTCTTGCATAACAACGCTTTAAACGCAACTTAATCTGAGACCTTGCACACGGAAATGCAGACAATCCGCCAGAAAAAAATTATTATTCAACATACAGAGCTGTTAAAACTGCTATTTACACTTCGGAACGTCCGAATGACCCTATCCCTGCACCCGGAACCCCATCTTCCACCCTGCGTAAGCCTCATTGTGATGATTTTTGCATTATAGCTTTATTTTCCACGTGGTTTAAATAGCAACGCTGCGTGTGAATATATCTCCCCGATGGGCGTGGCCGTCTCAAAATGAGCCGTGCTTGTGCTTGTGCTCAGTGCTTGGCATGTTCTCCTCTGATCTCTAGGGATTCCCGGTTCGGATCCCTATCTGGGTGGAGTTTCCATGTTCTCCCCGTGTCCACGTGGGTTTCCTCCGGGTTCTCTGGTTTCCTCCCACAGTCCAAAAACATGGATCAAGGTCAATTGAAGTCTCCAAATTGCCCCATATAGAGTGCATCTGTGTGAGTGAGTGTGTGTCCAGTGAAAGATTGGCGTCCTGTCCTGGGTGTATCTGCCCCCCCCCACAGTTTGGAACGATGGAATGGCCCTATCCCTGCACCCTGGACCCTATCTTCATGCTGTGTAAGCCTCATTGTGATGCTCTTTGCAATCGAACACCCCCCCCCCCCCCCTCAAAGCTTTATTTTTCATGTGGTTTAAATAGCAACGCTGCGTGTGAATATATCTCCCCGATGGGCGTGGCCGTCTCAAAATGAGCCGTGTTCAGGGTGGCTTAGTGCTTGGCATGTTCTCTCAGCGCTAGGGATTCCCGGTTCGAATCCCAATCTGGGTGGAGTTTCCATGTTCTCCCCGTGTCTGCGTGGGTTTCCTCCAGGTTCTCCGGTTTCCTCCCACAGTCCAAAAACATGGATCAAGGTCAATTGAGTTCACCAAATTGCCCCATGTAGAGTGTGTCTGTGTGAGTGAGTGTGTGCCCAGTGATAGATTGGCGTCCTGTCCTGGGTGTATCTGCCCAGCGCCCGAAACGTTCTCCCCTGGATGGGCATGGGGAACCCCCCCCCCGCGACCCTAGTTGAGGATAAAGTGGAAGATAATGGATGGATGGATGGTATCATGTAGCATGTTCTCCTCTCAGCGCTGGGGATTCCCGGTTCGAATCCCCATCTGGGTGGAGTTTCCATGTTCTCCCCGTGTCCACGTGGGTTTCCTCCAGGTTCTCCGGTTTTCTCCCACAGTCCAAAAACATCATCAAGGTCAATTGAAGTCTCCAAATTGCCCCATATAGAGTGTGTCTGTGTGAGTGTGTGTCGAGTGATCGATTGGCATGGGTGTATCTGCCCCCCCCACAGTTTGGAACGATGGAATGACCCTATCCCTGCACCCTGGACCCCATCTTCATGCTGTGTAAGCCTCATTGTGATGCTCTTTGCAATCGAACACCCCCCCCCCCTCAAAGCTTTATTTTTCATGTGGTTTAAATAGCAACGCTACGTGTGAATATATCTCCCCGATGGGCGTGGCCGTCTCAAAATGAGCCGTGTTCAGGGTGGCTTATTGGTTGGCACATTCTCCTCTCAGCGCAAGGGATCCTCGGTTCGGATCCCAATCTGGGTGGAGTATGCATGTTCTCCCCGTGTCCGCGTGAGTTTCTTCCGGGTTCTCCGGTTTCCTCCCACAGTCCAAAAACATGGATCAAGGTCAATTGAATTCTCCAAATTGCCCCATATAGAGTGTGTCTGTGTGAGTGAGTGTGTGCCCAGTGAAAGATTGGCGTCCTGTCCTGGGTGTATCTGCCCAGCGCCCGAAACGTTCTCCCCTGGATGGGCATGGGGAACCCCCCCCCCCCACGACCCTAATAGAGGATAAAGCGGGAGATAATGAATGAATGAATAATTAAATAGCAGGGCAGCATGGTGGCTTAGTGTTTATCATGTTCTCCTCTCAGCTCTAGGGGTTCCCGGTTCGAATCCCCATCTGGGTGGAGTTTCCATGTTCTCCCCGTGTCCACGTGGGTTTCCTCCAGGTTCTCCGGTTTCCTCCCACAGTCCAAAAACATGGATCAAGTCAATTGAGTTCACCAATTTGCCCCATATAGAGTGTGTCTGTGTGAGTGAGTGTGTGCCCAGTGATAGATTGGAGTCCTGCCCAACGCCCGAAACGTTCTCCCCTGGATGGGCATGGGGAACCCCCCCCCCCACGACCCTAATATAGGATAAAGCGGGAGATAATAAATGGAATTTAATAGAAATAGAAACGTTTTTTTCTTTTTTTTATCATTTTTTTCTTTCTACAAATAATATTTAGCCGCGCCGAGAATGAAATCCTAAACCAACCAGACACTCAGACACGTCGTAAATGCGACTTTTAAACTATTTATAATTCTTTTTTTTAAGGAAAGAAATAAAATGGAAGCCATTCCAATGAAGACTTACCCATGAAATTGAGATAGCCCTCCCCGCCCAGCGCATGCGTCAGGAGCCGGATCATCTTATGCAGCTGGATGCCCCGGTCAATGACGGGGCTCATGGGAATTAGGGTACTCATGTTGGTGTACATTTCCTTATCCATCAACCAGAACGCCAGGGTCTTGTCTCCCACCAGAGCCTGTCATGGAGCAGAGGATTAAAATGAATGGGATTCATCGGATGCACGCGATGCCACATTAGTTGTCTGAGTAACGATGGGAAGACCGGCTCACGGATGTCACCTGTCACCGCAGTCGGGCTTAGATTTCGCGAGACGCGGCACGCGCCGAGACGGCCGTCGGGCTGAGCGCAGATAGATGGGGATGATGGAGTCTGATAAATGGATTAGCTCATGTAAAATCACCTAAAGATATGACAGGATGCTATCTTAGAAGAAGTCATCCTCAAAGAACTGCAGTCGGGGCGTCTTGACGTCTTCATAGCGATGAGCCAACGCCATCAGACGGAACGTTTCCCATCACTTAGACTATTTCCGTATCATTATAATCACTTTATAACTGCAGATCAGCAGAACCGAAATATAGAAATGATAAAACACGTCCATCCATCCATTATATTAGGCTTTATCCTCTACTAGGGTCGTGGGGGGGGGGGGTGGCGTTACGGGTGCTGGGCAGATACACCCAGGACAGGGCGTCAATCTATCGCTGGACACACACTCACTCACACACACACACTCTATATGGGGCAATTTGGAGAACTCAATTGACTTGATCCATGTTTTCGGACTGTGGGAGGAAACCGGAGAACCCGGAGGAAACCCACACGGACACGGTGAGAACATGGGAACTCCACCCAGATCGGGATTCGAACCGGGGATCCCTAGTGCTGAGAGGAGAACATGCCAAACACTAAGTCACCGTGCCGCGGTGTAGAATTCATTCCAAGACTAATATCAAACATATAATAATAATAATAATAATAATAATAATAATATCAGGTTCCCCATGACCATCCAGAGGAGAACGTCTCGGGCGCTGGGCAGATACACCCAGGACAGAACACCAATCTATCACAGGGCACACACTCACTCACACAGACACACTCTATATGGGGCAATTTGGAGATTTCAATTGACTTGATCCATGTTTTTGGACTGTGGGAGGAAACCGGAGAACCCGGAGGAAACCCACGGGACGCGGGGAGAACATCCACCCAGATTGGGATTCGAACCGGGAATCCCTACAGCTGAGAGGAGAACATGCCAAACACTAAGTCACCGTGCCGCGGTGTAGAATTCATTCCAAGACTAATATCAAACAT
>JAFMOC010000313.1:467500-479391 GCA_019802505.1 Corydoras sp. C115 | reverse complement strand
TTCCCTTTTTTACTGACCCCACACCGCCCGCCCCCCCCCCCCCCGCGAAGTACCTTGCAGGTCCCCCCTCTGCCCGAGTAACCCACGGGGCAGGGCCACGGGCCGCTCTGCGGCGCCACCTGCCGCGAGTCCAGATGTCGCAGCGTCGGCCGAGCGCGCGAGGAGACCAGCTGAGGCCTGAGGCCGACCCGGACCCGGGTTCCGTTCAGAACCCCCCCGCGCTCCAGACCCGCACACGAGCGCCCGTCACCCAGCGGCACCGCCCCCGGGGGGCAAACGCAGCGGAAACTGCCCGGAACGTTCCTGCACTGAAACGCACACGGGGGGGGGTTCTGCACGCACTCATCCACATCTAACACCGGGGGGGGGGGGGGGTTTTAATCATATAAAAAAAAAGAAGAAAGAAAAGTTTAAAAAAAAAAAAAAATCATGACCTCCATCACCGTCATCAGTTCAAACACACACTCACACACTCACTCACACACACACACTCACACACACACACTCACTCACACACTCACACACACACACTCACTCACTCACTCACACACTCACCCGCACACGGTTTCCCGGGGCCCTGGGGGCGGAACCCGCGGGGGCAGACGCACAGGAACGAGCCCACGGTGTTCTGACACGTCTGAGTGTAACGACAGGTGTGTGTTCCGTCTTTACACTCGTCAACATCTGCACACACACACACACACACACACACACACACACACAACACACACACACACACAGAACGGGGGTCAGGGGTCACGCTGAGGACCTGCACGTGTTCTGAACAGATGTGAACGCTCAGAGAACCTGCACACACGCCGTGTTGAGCCGGGGTCAGACCCGAGGGGCAGCTGTCCACACACTCATACCCCCCTGCTGTGTTCCTGCACTGCTGATGAGCCGCACACACACTCTGCAAACACTCGTTTATATCTGCACACACACACACACACACACACACACAGAATTATGATTATTATTCACACACACACACTCTCTGAATTGATTATTCTCACACACACACACACACACACACACACACACTCTCTGAATTGATTATTCTCACACACACACACACACACTCTCTGAATTGATTATTCTCACACACACACACACACTATCTGAATTGATTATTCTCACACACACACACACACACACACACACACACACACACACACTCTCTGAATTGATTATTCTCACACACACACACACACACACACACACACACTCTCTGAATTGATTATTCTCACACACACACACACACACACACACTCTCTGAATTGATTATTCACACACACACACACACACACACACACACTCTCTGACCGTAGCAGTGGTGTTGCTGCAGTCTGTATCCCGGTGTGCAGGTGCAGCGGAACGAGCCGAGTGTGTTGATGCAGAGCTGCTGACACGGAGAGAACGCCGACTCCACACACTCATCCACATCTGCAGAGAACATCAGCAACACACACACTGACCACACACTGACCACACACTCATCCACATCTGCAGAGAACATCAGCAACACACACACTGACCACACACTGACCACACAATGACCACACACTCATCCACATCTGCAGAGAACATCAGCAACACACACTGACCCCACAATGACCACACACTCATCCACATCTGCAGAGAACAGCAGCAACACACACACTGACCACACACTCATCCACATCTGCAGAGAACAGCAGCAACACACACTGACCACACACTGACCACACACTCATCCACATCTGCAGAGAACAGCAACATCACCACACACTGACCACACACTGACCACACACTGACCACACACTCATCCACATCTGCAGAGAACAGCAGCATCACCACACACTGACCACACACTGACCACACACTCATCCACATCTGCAGAGAACAACAGCAACACACACTGACCACACACTCATCCACATCTGCAGAGAACAGCAGCATCACCACACACTGACCACACACTGACCACACACTCATCCACATCTGCAGAGAACAGCAACATCACCACACACTGACCACACACTGACCACACACTCATCCACATCTGCAGAGAACATCAGCATCACCACACACTGACCACACACTCATCCACATCTGCAGAGAACAGCAACATCACCACACACTGACCACACACTGACCACACACTCATCCACATCTGCAGAGAACAGCAGCATCACCACACACTGACCACACACTCATCCACATCTGCAGAGAACAGCAGCATCACCACACACTGACCCTCACACTGACCCACACTCATCCACTCATCTGCCCAGAGAACAGCAGCATCACCACACACTGACCACACACTGACCACACACTGACCACCCAGCTCAGGTCCACATCTGCAGAGAACACACAGCATCAAAGCACACACTGACCACACATCTGACCACACGCACTCATCCACATCTGCACCAGAAACAGCAGCATCACACACACACTGACCACACACTGACCCACACACTCATCATCCATCTGCAGAGAACAGCACATCCCCATCTGCACACTGACCACACACTGACCACACACTCATCCACATCTGCAGAGAACATCAGCATCATCCACACACTGACCACACACTCATCCACATCTGTTTTTTTTTTTTCCCAGGAGAGATCCAGCAACACATCACCACACTGACCACACACTGACCACACACTCATCCACATCTGCAGAGAACAGCAGCATCACCACACACTGACCACACACTCATCCACATCTGCAGAGAACAGCAGCATCACCACACACTGACCACACACTGACCACACACTCATCCACATCTGCAGAGAACAGCAGCATCACCACACACTGACCACACACTGACCACACACTCATCCACATCTGCAGAGAACAGCAGCAACACACACACTGACCACACACTGACCACACACTGACCACACACTCATCCACATCTGCAGAGAACAGCAGCAACACACACACTGACCACACACTGACCACACACTGACCACACACTCATCCACATCTGCAGAGAACAGCAGCATCAACACACACACACACACACACAAACACTGACCACACACTTATCACCAAACCCACCCCCAGGTCTGACTCACCCTTACAGCCCTCGTGCACCTTCTGTGTGCCAGCTGTGCCCCTCAGTGTGTGCTAGGTCTTTGTTGGGAGGTTGTTGGTTCTAGGGTGTGGTGTGTTCTGAGGTTTGAACCTGGTCCACATTGAGTCTGTTGCGGGTAGTGTCCCGGCGGTGTTCACACACAGCTGATTAAAGCCACACAGGTGAGATCCATCTGCACATTCATCCACATCTGCACACACACACACACACACACACACACACACACACACACACAGGTGAGATCCATCTGCACATTCATCCACATATGCACACACACACACAAACACACACACACACACACAGGTGAGATCCATCTGCACATTCATCCACATCTGCACACACACACACACACACACACACACAGGTGGTGTGTTAGTGAACCCCAGCAGCGCTGTGTTGCTCAGTGTGTGTGTGTTGCAAGTTCTGTGTGTGTGTGTGTGTGTGTGTTGCTCAGTGTGTGAGGTTGTTGTGTGTGAGGCTGTGTGTGAGGTTGTTGTGTAAGGTTGTTGTGTGTGAGGTTGTTGTGTGGTTGTGTGTGAGGTTGTTGTGTGTGAGGTTGTTGTGTGGTTGTGTGTGAGGTTGTTGTGTGTTGCTCAGTGTGTGAGGTTGTTGTGCGGTTGTGTGTGAGGTTGTTGTGTGTGAGTGTGAGGTTGTTGTGTGTTGTTGTGTGTGAGGTTGTTGTGTGGTTGTTGTGTGTGAGGTTGTTGTGTGTGGGTCAGTGTGTGAGGTTGTTGTGTGGTTGTTGTGTGTGAGGTTGTTGTTGCTCAGTGTGTGAGGTTGTTGTGTGTGGGTCAGTGTGTGAGGTTGTTGTGTGTTTGTTGTGTGTGAGGTTGTCAGTGTGTGTGAGGTTTTTGTGAGGTTGTGTGTGAGTTGTTGTGTGTGGGTCAGTGTGTGTGAGGTTGTTGTGAGGTTGTGTGTGAGGTTGTTGTGTGGTTGTGTGTGAGTTTGTTGTGTGTGAGGTTGTTGTGTGAGGTTGTGAGGTTGTTGTGCGGTTGTGTGTGAGGTTGTTGTGCGGTTGTGTGTGAGGTTGTTGTGGGGTTGTGTGTGAGTTTGTTGTGTGTGAGGTTGTTGTGTGGTTGTGTGTGAGTTTGTTGTGTGTGAGGTTGTTGTGTGGTTGTGTGTGAGGTTGTTGTGTGAGGTTGTTGTGCGGTTGTGTGTGAGGTTGTTGTGTGAGGTTGTTGTGCGGTTGTGTGTGAGGTTGTTGTGCGGTTGTGTGTGAGGTTGTTGTGTGGTTGTGTGTGAGGTTGTTGTGGGTTTGTCATTGTGTGAGGTTGTTGGGTGGGTTGTGTGTTGAGGTGTGTTGGTGGGTGTGTGTGAGGTTGTGTGTGGTCATGTCAGTGTGTGTGTTGTCTAGTTGTTGTGTGAGGTTGTTGTGTGGTTGTTGTGTGTGAGGTTGTTGTGTGTGTGGTCAGGGTGTGTGAGGTTGTTGTGTGGGTTGGGTGTGTGTGAGGTTGTGTGTGTGGTCAGGTTGTGTGTGAGGTTGTTGGTGGGTTTGTTGTGTGTGAGGTTGTTGTGTGGTGGCTCAGTGTGTGAGGTTGTTGTGTGGGGGTCAGTTGTGTGAGGTTGTTGTGTTGGTGCTGTGTGTGAGGTTGTTGTGTGGGGGTGTGTGAGGTTGTTGTGGTTTGTTGTGTGTGAGGTTGTTGTGTGTGGGGTGTGTGGTGTGTGTGTGGGTTTGGGGGTGTGAGGTTTGTGTGTGCTCAGTGTGTGGGTTGTTGTGTGGTTTGTGTGGTGTGAGGTTGTTGTGTGGTTGTGTGTGAGGTTGTTGTATGTGAGGTTTATTGTGTGTGAGGTTGTTGTGTGTGGGTCAGTGTGTGAGGTTGTGTGTGAGGTTGTTGTGTGTGGGTCAGTGTGTGAGGTTGTGTGTGAGGTTGTTGTGAGGTTGTTGTGTGTTGTTGTGTGGTTGTGTGTGAGGTTGTTGTATGTGTTGTTGTGAGGTTTATTGTGTGTGGGTCAGTGTGTGAGGTTGTGTGTGAGGTTGTTGTGTGGTTGTTGTGTGTGAGGTTGTTGTGAGGTTGTTGTGAGGTTGTTGTGTGTGGGTCAGTGTGTGAGGTTGTTGTGTGTGGGTCAGTGTGTGAGGTTGTTGTGTGTGGGTCAGTGTGTGAGGTTGTTGTGTGGTTGTTGTGTGTGAGGTTGTTTGTGTGTGTCAGTGTGTGAGGTTGTTGTGTGGTTGTTGTGTGTGTGGGTCAGTGTGTGAGGTTGTTGTGTGGTTGTTGTGTGTGAGGTTGTTGTGTGTTGCTCAGTGTGTGAGGTTGTTGTGAGTTGTTGTGTGTGGGTCAGTGTGTGAGGTTGTTGTGTGTGAGGTTGTTGTGTGTGGGTCAGTGTGTGAGGTTGTTGTGTGGTTGTGTGTGAGGATGTTGTGTTGCTCAGTGTGTGAGGTTGTTGTGTGTGAGGTGGTTGTGTGTGAGGTTGTTGTGTGTTGCTCAGTGTGTGAGGTTGTTGTGTGGTTGTGTGTGAGGTTGTTGTGTGTGGGTCAGTGTGTGAGGTTGTTGTGTGGTTGTGTGTGAGGTTGTGTGTTGTTGTGTGTGTGAGGTTGTTGTGTGGTTGTGTGTGAGGTTGTTTGTGTGAGGTTGTTGTGTGTGAGGTTGTTGTGTGTGGGTCAGTGTGTGAGGTTGTTGTGTGGTTGTGTGTGAGATGGTTGTGTGTGAGGTTGTTGTGTGTGAGGTTGTTGTGTGGTTGTGTGTGAGGTTGCTGTGCGGTTGTGTGTGAGGTTGTTGTGCGGTTGTTGTGTGCGGTTGTGTGTGCGGTTGTGTGTGAGGTTGTTGTGAGGTTGTTGTGTGAGGTTGTTGTGTGTGAGTTTGTTGTGTGTGAGGTTGTTGTGTGTGTGGTTGTTGTATGTGAGGTTGTTGTGTGTGAGGTTGTTGTGTGTGAGTTTGTTGTGTGTGAGGTTGTTGTGTGTGTGGTTGTTGTATGTGAGGTTGTTGTGTGTGAGTTTGTTGTGTGTGAGTTTGTTGTGTGTGTGGTTGTTGTATGTGAGTTTGTTGTGTGTGAGGTTGTTGTGTGTGTGGTTGTTGTATGTGAGGTTGTTGTGTGTGAGTTTGTTGTGTGTGAGTTTGTTGTGTGTGAGGTTGTTGTGTGGTTGTGTGTGAGGTTGTTGTGTGGTTGTGTGTGAGGTTGTTGTGTGGTTGTTGTGTGTGAGATTGTTGTGTGGTGGACCTTCACAGGTGCTGGACTCAGAGAGGATGAATCCAGAGGGACAGTCACAGGTGAACCCCCCCACGATGTTCCTACACGAGTGAGAACACGGAGAACCCGCAGCACACTCATCCTCATCTGGAACACAGAAACACATCAGGACAGCTGAAACGCTGGGACACGGCACGCCGGGACACGGAACGCCAGGACACGGAACGCCGGGACACGGATTTAAATGATGTTGCTTCAGTTGGGGGAGCAGCAGGACTCCGCTCTCAGGGTGGTGGTGCATCTCAAAGCCTTCATTAACTTCTGCAAACATCTCAGCATGCAGGTTCTGCAGGGTGGAGGAACTGAACCCCGAACACCGAGAGAGGACCGGCGCCACCATCAGGACATAAACATGAGGGACGGTACTGCACCTGCACAATACGAGGCTTCGTCCAGCAGAAATCCTTTAGGACACGTTCCATCACCATCACCATCATCATCATCATCATCATCATCATCATCATGAAGAAGAACAGAGAGGGAGGTCATCTCTCAATATCAATATCAATAATCAGATCAACTCTAAACTGAATCATCATATTCCTGACTGTGTGCAGTTGGCATGTTCTCCCTTTAAACACTGGCATAAGCTCCAGAACCCCACAACGAAGACGTGAAGTGGACTAATGGACGGCTGAACGTCCGAGAACCGATGTTCTGACCTGGTGCGGTTAACTGCGCCGTGACGTGGAGCTCCAGCGTGAAGGTGGTGGAGCTGTAGAAGCTCCTGATGTCAGACAGGTGGAACCTCTGCACCAGAGGAACCACGCGCTTCACGGGTCCATCAAAAACCAATGAGTGAGTACAGCGCAGGCCGAGCGAGCCGACACCCCCCCGCCGCAGGAACTTCTGATCTGACCAGGAGAACACCTGACCTGCGGCCACCTGCACATACAGCTCATCAAAGTCCTACAGAGAGCGGAGAACATCAGAGAACATCAGAGACCATCAGAGAACATCTACTCCAGCACCATGTCCAGTTCGCATGACGGTTACAGACCTGCAGGTGGAACCCTGATGAGGACGGTGATGAAGAAGACGAGAGAACGTTGGGGACAAATCCGTTGATCTCCATGTCCACGATCAGAACTCCGCCTGCGTCGGCTCCTCTGCCTGTGTGGGTCATCTTCAGGATCTCACCTGAAAACCCAACACGTTCTCACCGCTGCAGGTTCACACTCATCATATCTCGTGGTTCTTACGGTTCTGCTCCCACCTGTCTCAAACTCCAACTGGCTCTCCTGTCTGAAGCTGCCTCCACAGGTGGAGAACCCGTTCTTGGTCCCCGCTGATTCGTAGACAGCGGCCCAGTAAACCGGAGCCAACACGGACAGCAGAACCTGCATCAGAGGACCTGCAGTGTAGAAGAACATTTCATCTTCAGTTATTTCCATTCTCCAGTTGTCTGAGGTTCTCCACCCGGTTTCTCCTGAACGTATCATCCCTCCATCCTGCCTCCATCTCAGCATGTTCACAGAGCTCCCTGGACTACAGGACTGTGGATTTGTGGAAGCTGTTCCATGTTGGTGTGATGTTCTATGTTCTGTGTGTTTTTGAGGGGGTCTCAGATGCTTTAAGATGTTTTGTGTGTTGGTGTTTTTGCTCAGATCAGGTTCAGGTTCGGGTTCTGGATCAGGTTCTGGATCAGGTTCTGGAACCCGCTGGGCTGTGGGAGGTGGAGGCGCTGTGCTACTGACCCACGCTGGGAGGAATGTTCTGGATCTGAGCCTCCAGCGTGCTGCTGCTGTTCTCCGGGTTCTCACTGATGTTCACGCTGAGGACTGACCCGCCGAACTCGTGCTCGTTCACCGCGCCCATCACGCTGCCCCGGGCCCTCCTCAGGGGGTCTCCTGCGGTGGGAACAGACGGGAACGTGACGGTCGTCCTCGTGACGGTCCTTTCTGAACGTTCCGACCTGCAGACGTACCTGCACATAACGAGGCCTGGCACGCTCTGGACTCCACCGCAGAACCTTCACAGTCTGCGCCGCCGTTCGCCGGGGGAGGGGCGTTGCAAAGTCTGATTCGCTGCTGGAGGCCACGCCCACAGGTGACACTGCAAGGCCCCCAGTGCTCCCAGTGAGAGAACCCACCTGAAACTGCAGAGAAGACGGCGCTCAGCGGACACGTCCTCTCCAACGTCTGATGATCTGAAGAACACCCACCCCGCACAGCCAGAGACACCGTCCTCTGAGCAGAACCCGCCTCGTTCTCCACCACACACCCATACTCCCCCGAGTCCTCACGCTGGAACACACACACACACACACACACACACACACACTCTCTCATTACACAGGACTGCACACACTGTTACATCACAGTTTTAATGAGTTTTGTAATGATCACATGATCTGACATCACACGCTCTAAACAGACTGCAGTTCCATCATGCAGCACTAGGGGGTTATCAGACGTTGAGGTGTGTTCTGATGTTAGTGATGGTGTTCTATGGGCCGTTACCGTGGCGCCGTACAGAGCCAGAGAGCCGTTCTGGAGCCGACGGAGACGGGCGGAGTCCTGCAGCGGGCGGCCATCTTTCATCCACCGTTGTACGGGTGGAGGATGTCCCCCAACGGGACAGTCCAGGACAACCGAGCTACCGCCAGAGACCACCTGAGACACCTGACTGTCTGCCTTTATGAAGGGAGGCTCTATACACACACACACACACACATACATATATATACACACACACACACACACATACATATATACACACACACATATACACACACATATATGTTAGAGGTTGTTGGACATGCATATGGAGTTTGGGGACACACACCACATTGTGGAAGTTGTGGGAGTTATACACCACACACAGATGAGGTGGTTGGAGGTTACACTAATAACTCATCTTTTTTTTGGTGTGGGAGTTGTTGGAGTTGTGGGATGTTTGGAGGTGTGAATGGGGGTGTGGAGTGTTTGGAGTTGTTGGAGGTGGTGGGAGTCCAGGTTGAGTCCCTATTTGGAGGTGTGGGATTGCATTGTCTCCCAGGAGGTGTGGAAGTTGTGGGAGTCCGTTTCTCTCCGGTTTGGGAGGTGTTGGAGTTGTTTAGGTGTTGGAGGTGCTCCAAATGTGGGATTTGTGGGGGTTGTTGGGGGTGCCCCCTCCCATGGGAGGTGTGGGAGGTGTTGGAGGGGTGGATGGGATAAAGGTGTGGGAGGTGTTGGGGTAGGTGTGGGAGGTGTTTTATTAGGTTGGGAGGTGTGGGAGGTGTGGGAGGTGTGGGAGTTGTTGGAGGTGTTGGAGGTGTGGGAGGTGTTGGAGTTGTGGGAGGTGTGGGAGTTGTTGGAGGTGTGGGAGTTGTGGGAGGTGTGGGTTGTTGGAGTGTTGGAGGTGTGGAGGTGTGGGAGGTGTTGGAGTTGTGGGAGGTGTGGGAGTTGTGGGAGGTGTGGGAGTTGTGGGAGGTGTGGGAGTTGTTGGAGGTGTGGGAGTTGTTGGAGGTGTTGGAGGGTGTGGGAGGTGTTGGAGGGTGTGGGAGTTGTTGGAGGTGTGGGAGGTGTTGGAGGTGTTGGAGTTGTTGGAGGTGTTGGAGGGTGTGGGAGTTGTTGGAGGTGTGGGAGGTGTTGGAGGTGTTGGAGGTGTTGGAGGTGTTGGAGGGTGTGGGAGTTGTTGGAGGTGTGGGAGTTGTTGGAGTTGTTGGAGGTGTTGGAGGTGTTGGAGGTGTTGGAGGTGTTGGAGGTGTTGGAGGTGTGGGAGTTGTTGGAGGTGTGGGAGGTGTTGGAGGTGTTGGAGGTGTTGGAGGGTGTGGGAGGTGTTGGAGGGTGTGGGAGTTGTTGGAGGTGTGGGAGTTGGAGGTGTGGGAGTTGTGGGAGTTGTTGGAGGTGTGGGAGTTGTTGGAGGTGTTGGAGGTGTGGGAGTTGTGGGAGGTGTGGGAGTTGTTGGAGGTGTGGGAGTTGTTGGAGGTGTTGGAGGTGTGGGAGTGTTGGGAGGGGGTGGGGTTGTGGGAGGTTGTTGGGAGGTGGAGGTTGGGAGTTGTTGGAGGGTTGGAGGTGTGTGGGAGTTGTGGGAGGTGTTGGAGGGTGTGGGAGGTGTGGGAGTTGTGGGAGTTGTGGGAGGTGTTGGAGGTGTGGGAGTTGTTGGAGGTGTGGGAGTTGTTGGAGTTGTGGGAGTTGTTGGAGGTTGTTGGGAGTTGGTGGAGGTGGGGTTTCGGTTAGGTGGAGGGTGTGGGAATTGTGGGAGGTGTTGTTGTTGAGGTGTTGGAGGGGTGGAGGTGTGGGTGTGGAGGGAGTTGTGGGAGTTGTTTATTCGGAGGTGTGGGAGTTGTTGGGGGTGTTGGAGGTGTGGGAGTTGTGGGAGGTGTTGGAGGTGTGTGGGAGTTGTGGGAGGTGTGGGAGGTGTGGGAGTTGTTGGAGGTGTGGGAGTTGTTGGAGGTGTGGGAGTTGTTTGGAGTGTGTGAGGAGTTGTGGAGTTGTGGGAGTTGTGGGAGTTGTTGGAGGTGTGGAGGGTTGGGGGTGTGGGAGTTTGTGGGAGATTGTGGGAGGTGTTGGGCAGTTTGTGTGGAGGTGTTGGAGGTGTGGGAGGTGTGGGAGGTGTTGGAGGGTGTGGGAGGTGTGGGAGTTGTGGGAGTTGTGGGAGGTGTTGGAGTTGTTGGAGGTGTTGGAGGACGTTGTGGGAGTTTGATGGTGTTGGAGGTGTTGAGGTGGTGGAGTTGTGCCGGGAGGTGGAGGTTGTGGAGTTGTGGGGAGTTGTTGGAGTTGTGTGTGGAGGTGTTGGAGGTGTTGGGAGGGTGTTGGAGGTGTGGAGGGTTGGAGCGTGGTGGAGTTGGAGGTGTGGAGGTGTTGGAGGTGTGGGAGTTGTGGGAGGTGTTGGAGGTGTTGGAGGTGTTGGAGGTGTGGGAGTTGTGGGAGGTGTTGGAGGTGTTGGAGGTGTTGGAGGGTGTGGGAGGTGTGGGAGTTGTGGGAGTTGTGGGAGGTGTTGGAGTTGTTGGAGTGTTGGAGGTGTTGGAGGTGTGGGAGTTGTGGGAGTTGTGGGAGGTGTTGGAGGTGTGGGAGGTGTGGGAGTTGTGGGAGTTGTGGGAGTTGTTGGAGGTGTTGGAGGTGTTGGAGGGTGTGGGAGGTGTGGGAGGTGTTGGAGTTGTTGGAGGTGTTGGAGGTGTGGGAGTTGTGGGAGGTGTTGGAGGTGTTGGACCTTCAGGGTGATGGAGTTAAGACTGACCTGTGACGCGGATGAACGCCAGAGCTCGAGCAGAACCGACCGTGTTCTCCGCCATGCAGACATAGGTTCCTGCATCGCCCACTGTCACATTCTCCACCATCAGAGAACTCCGCCCGGACTGATCCACTGTGAACCCTGAGGAGCAGAAGGTCAGAGGATGGGTCATCAGACAGCACTGCCCCCGAGGGAGAGGACGCCCCTCGTACCTGAGAACGGACGGTTATTGATGGTCCAGGTGATGGTGGGTGGAGGGATGGAGTGGGCGTGGCAGGTGAGGGTGAGGTTTTGTCCCGCCCTCAGGGTGACGTCACTGGGCGACTCTTTGAACTCGGGTCTGATGTTGATGGACAGATGGAGGCGGTGATGGGCGGATCCTGCTGCATTAACTGCTACACAGGTGAACACACCTGCATCGGCCGCCTGAGGGGGCGGAGCCAACAGAACATTT